>CM076681.1:0-227500 GCA_038501925.1 Xenopus petersii | reverse complement strand
ACAAGTACAGACCACAGGGCCCCATAATTCTGTACCTCAAGTCACTGACTGAAGAGAGCGGCATAAATACGTGCTGGGGCAAAACAGTCCTACTGGTTTCCTTATTTATCACTGGACTGACTCCTTACCCAAGTATTCTGGATAACAGATCCCACAGCTGTGCCATTGTGTTAGTGGGAGAGATGTGCATGGTACCACAAGATAGAGTTTTGTGCTGTTATTACACTGACATTGAATTAGGCTCAAGGTGCTGCGCTCTAGAGCCCAAGTGGCTCCTGGATTTGATTTTGTGCTGCGTTACCAATTAGCCCTCGTTAGTAATGGGACCCAACAGTGGCTGGCACTGGCCCTGCGCTGGGCAATAACATCAGTGTAAAGGTCAGTCTGGGCACCTCACTGGGATTGTGCTACTGAATGGAATGAAACTCAAGTGCCACTGATGCCAACGGGCAGTGCCAGTCTGTATGGGCTCCCTATGGTATTGATCCTGCTCCGATGTTGCCTGCCCTGAGCAACTGCATGTAATTGCCTAACACTGCGTCTGACCGTGCCAACGTCTCTCCCTTGTGCCATAATGTGTGGCACCTGTAATGTTTGTGCTCCACGCGTGTCTCCTACATGATCCTCACATGGGCTCTGGACTGGTTGTTTATGCCGTTACTCTCCGTGTCTCCCAGAGTGGGCACATCTCGCGCGCCTCCCAGAGTGGGCACATCTCGCGCGCCTCCCAGAGTGGGCGCATCTCACGCGCGACTCCCAGAGTGGGCACATCTCAGCTGGTAACGGCTGTGCCTGAGCAGCACCAGGGTATGTGCCGTATGTGGCCACTAATGTCATGTTGGCAGCAGAAGTATCAGCTCTGGGGACAGGAATAGGTCAGTACATGCCGTGCTACTCACTATATGGAATGCTCTGGGTACTACATCTCTGCCCACGTGATGACAATAACTGGCACAATAGCTGTGAGTCTCTGCCCGTCCTGGAGTGTTTAATTACTCGTGTCTCTAGGGGCCTGGCACACTGTATTAAGGCATATTATCCACAATATGCAGGTATCCCAGATCCTGTGCCAGTAAGAGGCCACGGATAGAGAGTGATTAGTAATTAGATAATAGGACAGTGCCGCACATTCCAATAAACTCCCCTATTCCCATTGCTGGGAGACCCCACCCGCCAATAATCTCATCAAATCACCTTTGTGTGGGTGCGAGGGACGAGCTACAGTCACCAGCCAAAACACAACCCTGGGGCACAGAGATGGGACCTCCCTATATCGCTCTCTGTAGATCATAACCAGACCCCCTCACATGTCCCACGTACAGACCCCACATATGCCTCATGTATCAATCACGATGAAGGGAGGTTAAACCCCCTGAAACATTGATGTTGGTGGAATACTAATAAAAAGAGGGCCCACGTCCCAGACTGCAGATAGTGTGTGTGCAGATCCGTGAATTCCACGTACAGAACCCTCACCTGCCCCACGTACAGAACCCTATGTCCCACGTACAGACCCCCTCACGTGTCCCACGTACAGACCCCCTCACCTGTCCCACGTACACACCCCTCATCTGTCCCACGTACACACCCCACATATGTACCTCATATGTCCCACGTACAGACCCCCTCACCTGTCCCACGTACACACCCCACATATGTACCTCATATGTCCCACGTACAGACCCCTCACATTTTTCCCACGTACAGACCCCTCATATGTCCCATGTACAGACCCTACATATGTCCCACGTACAGACCCCACATATGTCCCTCATCTGTCCCACGTACAGACCCCTCATCTGTCCCACGTACAGACCCCTCATCTGTCCCACGTACAGACCCCTCATCTGTCCCACGTACAGACGCCTCACATTTTTCCCACGTACAGACCCCTCATATGTCCCATGTACAGACCCTACATATGTCCCACGTACAGACCCCTCATCTGTCCCACGTACAGACCCCTCATCTGTCCCACGTACAGACGCCTCACATTTTTCCCACGTACAGACCCCTCATATGTCCCATGTACAGACCCTACATATGTCCCACGTACAGACCCCTCATCTGTCCCATGTACAGACCCTACATATGTCCCACGTACAGACCCCACATGTCCCTCATCTGTCCCACATACAGACCCCTCATCTGTCCCACGTACAGACCCCTCATCTGTCCCACGTACAGACCCCTCACATTTTTCCCACGTACAGACCCCTCATATGTCCCATGTACAGACCCTACATATGTCCCATGTACAGACCCTACATATGTCCCACGTACACACCCCTCATATGTCCCACGTACAGACCCCTCACATTTTTCCCACGTACAGACCCCTCATATGTCCCATGTACAGACCCTACATATGTCCCATGTACAGACCCTACATATGTCCCTCATCTGTCCCACGTACAGACCCCTCATCTGTCCCACGTACAGACCCCTCATCTGTCCCACGTACAGACCCCTCATCTGTCCCACGTACAGACGCCTCACATTTTTCCCACGTACAGACCCCTCATATGTCCCATGTACAGACCCCTCACATTTTTCCCACGTACAGACCCCTCATATGTCCCATGTACAGACCCTACATATGTCCCTCATCTGTCCCACGTACAGACCCCTCATCTGTCCCACGTACAGACCCCTCATCTGTCCCACGTACAGACGCCTCACATTTTTCCCACGTACAGACCCCTCATATGTCCCATGTACAGACCCTACATATGTCCCACGTACAGACCCCTCATCTGTCCCACGTACAGACCCCTCATCTGTCCCACGTACAGACCCCTCATCTGTCCCACGTACAGACGCCTCACATTTTTCCCACGTACAGACCCCTCATATGTCCCATGTACAGACCCTACATATGTCCCACGTACAGACCCCTCATCTGTCCCATGTACAGACCCTACATATGTCCCACGTACAGACCCCACATATGTCCCTCATCTGTCCCACATACAGACCCCTCATCTGTCCCACGTACAGACCCCTCACATTTTTCCCACGTACAGACCCCTCACATTTTTCCCACGTACAGACCCCTCACATTTTTCCCACGTACAGACCCCTCATATGTCCCATGTACAGACCCTACATATGTCCCATGTACAGACCCTACATATGTCCCACGTACAGACCCCTCATCTGTCCCACGTACAGACCCCTCATCTGTCCCACGTACAGACCCCTCACATTTTTCCCACGTACAGACCCCTCATATGTCCCATGTACAGACCCTACATATGTCCCATGTACAGACCCTACATATGTCCCACGTACAGATCCCTCATCTGTCCCACGTACAGACCCCTCATATGTCCCACGTACAGTATAAGCAGTTGCTCCTATGAGGTTACACGTGAGTGCAGTTCTACCCCCCTCTGCTGTGCTCAAGGTAACCCTTCTGCTGGGAGATAAACAGAGAGATAATCCTGCCCTAAAGCTGTCCTAGTGCCCTCTGAACCCAGTGAAGGGTAAGCGGCTTATCTACTGACCAGCAGCACCAGAGACACAGGCACTACTCACTACTCACTACTTACTACTTACTACTGAACTGTAATAATCTTCCCAACGACTGGCACTCTGTTTCCTATTCCTTCCCTTCAGTCTGTCCTACCCCCCATATACCAGTTCTTCCCATCCAGCAGAATCAGACACTGATCTAATGGTACAAGTGATCTAATGGTACAAGTGATCTAATGGTACAAGTGATCTAATGCTATAAGTGATCTAATGGGCAGTGGAGCAGCAGTCTGATTGTCTATCAGTAATGTCACAAGAGTCTCCTCTACTCACAGTGTCACACACAGAGACAGACACAAAGAGAGAGAGAGCTGGACAACAGCAAGAGGAGGAGGCAAATGAGGAAAGGGTGCAGAGAGGAGTATGTGTGTGAGTAGAGGGAGAGGAGAGTGTGAGTAGAGAGAGGAGTGTGAGTAGAGAGAGAGAAGAGTGGGAGAAAAGAGAGGGGAGAGTGAGCAGAGAGAGGAGTGTGAGCAGAGAGAGGAGTGTGAGCAGAGAGAGGAGTGTGAGCAGAGAGAGGAGTGTGAGCAGAGAGAGGAGTGTGAGCAGAGAGAGGAGTGTGAGCAGAGAGAGGAGTGTGAGGTGAGCAGAGAGAGGAGAGTGAGCAGAGAGGAGAGTGAGCAGAGAGGAGAGTGAGTAGAGAGGAGAGTGAGTAGAGAGGAGAGTGAGTAGAGAGGAGTGTGAGTAGAGAGGAGTGTGAGTAGAGAGGAGTGTGAGTAGAGAGAGGAGTTTGAGTAGAGAGAGGAGTTTGAGTAGAGAGAGGAGAGTGAGTAGAGTGGAGAGTGAGTAGAGAGGAGAGTGAGTAGAGACAGGAGAGTGAGTAGAGACAGGAGTGTGAGTAGAGGGGAGAGTGTGAGTAGAGGGGAGAGTGTGAGTAGAGGGGAGAGTGTGAGTAGAGGGGAGAGTGTGAGTAGAGGGGAGAGTGTGAGTAGAGAGAGAGGAGAGTGAGTAGAGAGGAGAGTGAGTAGAGAGGAGAGTGAGTAGAGGAGAGTGAGTAGAGAGTTGAGTGTGAGTAGAGAGGGGAGAGTGAGTAGAGAGGAGAGTGAGGAGAGTGAGTAGAGAGTAGAGTGAGGAGAGAGGAGAGTGAGTAGAGAGGAGAGTGAGTAGAGAGGAGAGTGAGTAGAGAGGGAGTGAGTAGAGAGGAGAGTGAGTAGAGAGGAGAGTGTGAGTAGAGAGTTGAGTGTGAGTAGAGAGAGGAGAGTGAGTAGAGAGGAGAGTGACTAGAGAGGAGAGTGACTAGAGAGTTGAGTGTGAGTAGAGAGGAGAGTGAGTAGAGAGGAGAGTGAGTAGAGAGGAGAGTGAGTAGAGAGGAGAGTGAGTAGAGAGTGTGAGTAGAGAGGAGTGTGAGTAGAGAGTTGAGTGTGAGTAGAGAGGAGAGTGAGTAGAGAGTTGAGTGTGAGTAGAGAGTTGAGTGTGAGTAGAGAGGAGAGTGAGTAGAGAGGAGAGTGAGTAGAGAGTTGAGTGTGAGTAGAGAGGAGAGTGAGTAGAGAGGAGAGTGAGTAGAGAGGAGAGTGAGTAGAGAGGAGAGTGAGTAGAGAGGAGAGTGAGTAGAGAGTGTGAGTAGAGAGGAGTGTGAGTAGAGAGTTGAGTGTGAGTAGAGAGGAGAGTGAGTAGAGAGTTGAGTGTGAGTAGAGAGGAGAGTGAGTAGAGAGGAGAGTGAGTAGAGAGGAGAGTGAGTAGAGAGGAGAGTGAGTAGAGAGGAGAGTGAGTAGAGAGTGTGAGTAGAGAGGAGTGTGAGTAGAGAGTTGAGTGTGAGTAGAGAGGAGAGTGAGTAGAGAGTTGAGTGTGAGTAGAGAGTTGAGTGTGAGTAGAGAGGAGAGTGAGTAGAGAGGAGAGTGAGTAGAGAGTTGAGTGTGAGTAGAGAGGAGAGTGAGTAGAGAGTTGAGTGTGAGTAGAGAGGAGAGTGAGTAGAGAGAAGTGTGAGTAGAGAGGAGAGTGAGTAGAGAGTTGAGTGTGAGTAGAGAGTTGAGTGTGAGTAGAGAGTTGAGAGTGAGTAGAGAGGAGAGTGAGTAGAGAGGAGAGTGAGTAGAGAGGAGAGTGAGTAGAGAGGAGAGTGAGTAGAGAGTGTGAGTAGAGAGGAGTGTGAGAAGAGAGTTGAGTGTGAGTAGAGAGGAGAGTGAGTAGAGAGTTGAGTGTGAGTAGAGAGTTGAGTGTGAGTAGAGAGGAGAGTGAGTAGAGAGGAGAGTGAGTAGAGAGTTGAGTGTGAGTAGAGAGGAGAGTGAGTAGAGAGTTGAGTGTGAGTAGAGAGGAGAGTGAGTAGAGAGAAGTGTGAGTAGAGAGGAGAGTGAGTAGAGAGTTGAGTGTGAGTAGAGAGGAGAGTGAGTAGAGAGTTGAGTGTGAGTAGAGAGGAGAGTGAGTAGAGAGAAGTGTGAGTAGAGAGGAGAGTGAGTAGAGAGTTGAGTGTGAGTAGAGAGGAGAGTGAGTAGAGAGTTGAGTGTGAGTAGAGGGAGAGTTGAGTGTGAGTAGAGGGAGAGTTGAGTGTGAGTAGAGGGAGAGTTGAGTGTGAATAGAGGGAGAGTTGAGTGTGAGTAGAGGGAGAGTTGAGTGTGAGTAGAGGGAGAGTTGAGTGTGAGTAGAGGGAGAGTTGAGTGTGAGTAGAGGGAATATAGAGAGAGAGGAGGGAGAGGCCTGACAGGGGAGCGGTACTTAGTGACAGGGGAGCGCTTCTCTCACACACAGACATCACAGGAAATTCCGGGAAGTACAGGGACAGTTGAATGATCAGAGTGCATGATGGGAGAAGAAGGAGCGGAGATTACTCACGGAGTCCCGAGGATACGCGCTGTACCGGCCCGGTACCCGGAAGTAGCTGTATTCCTACACCCACTCAGGCACAGGAAGTGATTCTTATAATTTCCGCCCAAACCCCTGAACACTGCGGAAGAGCGGGCTGGAAATCTCTGCTGGACCCTGATTGGCCGCTCACATGTCAATCAGTGGAGCACTGCTTTGTAGTCTCCCCCCCTCTCTACTCACTGGTCCCTCTCCCCAGATGCAGCTCCCAGATCTAATATTACTGAGCAGCCAAAGTCACAAACAGCCCATTACTCACCAAAAGTTATTTAAAAAGTAGCCAAAAAAGAACGCGGTATGAAGCCTGGAATGAGTAGCTGTGCCCAGTGCCCACTCACTAGTTATGTTGCCCTGTGTGCCCAGTGCATGCTGGGTATTGCACTTTTACTCCAACATATACGGCTGCTCCAGCTAACGGTCACGTGATACATGCAGGGATCCAGGAAATGAACTGAGACTAGAGCATGAACCTCAGACATGCCGCCAGCATCACTGCACATCATTACTGCACATCATTACTGCACATCATTACTGCACAGCATCACTGCACATCATTACTGCACAGCATCACTGCACAGCATCACTGCACATCATTACTGCACAGCATCACTGCACATCATTACTGCACAGCATCACTGCACAGCATTACTGCACATCATTACTGCACAGCATCACTGCACATCATTACTGCACAGCATTACTGCACAGCATCACTGCACATCATTACTGCACATCATTACTGCACAGCATCACTGCACATCATTACTGCACAGCATCACTGCACAGCATCACTGCACATCATTACTGCACAGCATCACTGCACATCATTACTGCACAGCATCACTGCACAGCATCACTGCACATCATTACTGCACAGCATCACTGCACATCATTACTGCACAGCATCACTGCACAGCATTACTGCACATCATTACTGCAC
This sequence comes from Xenopus petersii, assembly GCA_038501925.1. Lineage (NCBI taxonomy): Eukaryota > Metazoa > Chordata > Amphibia > Anura > Pipidae > Xenopus > Xenopus petersii. The sequence goes on along the minus strand of CM076681.1, from coordinate 220,230 downwards.
AGCATCACTGCACATCATTACTGCACAGCATTACTGCACAGCATCACTGCACATCATTACTGCACATCATTACTGCACAGCATCACTGCACATCATTACTGCACAGCATTACTGCACAGCATCACTGCACATCATTACTGCACAGCATTACTGCACAGCATCACTGCACATCATTACTGCCTGGCAATTCCCAGAGGGAAGGAAAGAAGATGCAAATAAGTGTCACAGTGGCATTACACTTTCATTTTGCTTCAGTAATATGAGAAAATAAGATTTGGGAATATTTATTTTGGGTGATGGATCCCCTTTAATTTAGAACGGGTTACGGGGTCGCCGACCACCCCCTCCCAGAGCTGCTTTAGAAGGTGAAAAATGAGACTTTACACTTCAATATTAGAAAAACTGATCAGAAATAGAAAATCATTGGGAAAGTGTTTATTTCTGTGGAAGTGTCTGACACCAAGTGAACTGAAACAACCCCTTTAACTCCACACATGATTTACTTAAAGGGCTGCTTCACATTTAACTTACATTTTAGTACAATATTAAATGGCCAATTCTAAGCAACTTTTCAATTGGTCTTCATTTTTTCTTTTTTAGTTTTATAATTATTTGCCTTTTTCTTCTGACACTTTGCAGCTTTAAAATGGGCATCACCGACCCCATCTAAAAACAAGTAAGACTACAAATGTATTGTTATTGTTACTTTTTATTCCTCATCTTTCTATTCAGGCCTCTCCTATTCATATTCCAGTCTCTTATTCACATCAGTGCATGGTTGCTAGGGGAATGTGCACCTAGCAACCAGACGGCTGAAATTACAAACTGGAGAGCTGCTGAATACAAAGCTAAATAAGTCAAAAACACAAATAATAAAAAATGAAAACCAATGACAAATGATCTCAGAATATCCCTCTCTACATCATACTGACAGTTAACTGCTGAAGCACCCCTTTAAGACTGTACTTGACTACAATTCTCTGCAAAGCCAAGAGCTGCTCTGAGAGTTATAGTTGCACAGCACACACAGTGACAGATGCAGCAGGAGCAGGTTGGAGCTGAGAGGCCGCAGCTGCGGTACAGTAGAGCAGTATTAGAAAAGGGAGCACGAATTGCATGCTGGGTATTGTAGTTTTGCAATGGCCTTAGCAGTAGGCTAAATGTTCCACAGAGACACCATTATCCATCATGCACTGGGAGAGGCGGGACAGAGAGCGTCACTTTCTCCAGTCCACCAATCATCTCTTAGCTGATTCAGGCCCGCCCTTTCCGGCTTCCCGTGCATAGGAGGAAGGCACCGGTTCCATTGTTATTGTACAGGGAATGAGGGAGAGACTGGACGCTACTCGCTGAGGTAATAGTGAGAGGAATATGTATGTTCTCTCTCTCTCTCTCTCTCTCTCTCTCTCTCTCTCTCTCTCTCTCTCCCTCCCCTCGCTGAGGTAATAGTGAGAGGAATATGTATTCTCTCTCTCTCTCGCACACTTAATACACTCACTGTCTCTGTCTCGAGCTACAAGTACCCCTCCCTACTGCACCTGTTGGGAGTTGTAGTTCAGCAATGACTGGTGGGCTGCACAAGTGTAGAACCTGAGGGAGAACAGTGGGGTCTGTGTGACACGTAGTACAACAAGGAGTTCTTACTCTGGCCTCTGCCCCTCCCACACTTTAACAGAGGGATGGCTTTATGAAGTGGGTGTGGCTAAAAGCCTGGCAGTGCCCTCAGATGTTGGGAGGTAGGTACGAGTGAAAGGCAGGAATCCTATATACACTAACCCATACACTAACCTATACACTAACCCATACACTAACCCATACACTAACCTATACACTAACCCATACACTAACCCATACACTAACCCATACACTAACCTATACACTAACCCATACACTAACCCATACACTAACCCATACACTAACCCATACACTAACCCATACACTAACCTATACACTAACCCATACACTAACCCATACACTAACCCATACACTAACCCATACACTAACCCATACACTAACCCATACACTAACCCATACACTAACCCATACACTAACCCATACACTAACCCATACACTAACCCATACACTAACCCATACACTAACCCATACACTAACCCATACACTAACCCATACACTAACCCATACACTAACCCATACACTAACCCATACACTAACCCATACACTAACCCATACACTAACCCATACACTAACCCATACACTAACCCATACACTAACCCATACACTAACCCATACACTAACCCATACACTAACCCATACACTGCCACTCAGCAGCTCTGCTCCCAGGCTCTCACTCTGTTTTGCCTCTTCCTGAACCTCTCTATGTCAGCTGGTTGCTATGGTCAGTAACTGTAGCAACCACCATTACACAACAGTAGTGTTATCTTCATTAAGTGTTTATTCTGGCCCTGTCCCACACAGCACATAATACAAGTACTAGACTGGGGCATTGGGGAACATACAGTAATAAAATAATAATAACACTTCACCTTCCTTTCACCATATCCGCACGTTAGGCTCCTGCATTAGGGTTGTGTACCCGCAGAATACCCGCAGAATACCCGCAGTGTGGGAGTAGACAGTTATAGGTCATGCTCAGGTCTCTACCCTGTGTTATTTCAGCTTTATGTATTTGTGCCCTGTAATATCACTGTCAATAATTCCCTATAGAAATGTCTATTCACTGAATCTCTTCCTCCTTATTCACTTCTACAGGGACCAAATGGGAATCTCACAGGAACCCACTGAGCCAGTGATGGGGAACCAGGATCCAGATCAGCTGCATGAGACAATCCTGACTCTCACACTGGAGATTATCTACCTGCTGACTGGAGAGGTGAGTGGGGCACTGAGACAGCTGAGTGGAGAGGTGAGTGGGGCAGTGAGACAGCTGAGTGGAGAGGTGAGTGAGGCAGCTGAGTAGAGAGATGAGTGGGGCAGTGAGACAGCTGAGTGGAGAGATGAGTGGCTCTGTGAGTGGGGCAGTGAGACAGCTGAGTGGAGAGGTGAGTGAAATGGCTGAGTGGAGAGGTGAGTGAGGCAGCTGAGTGGAGAGGTGAGTGGGGCAGTGAGACAGCTGAGTGGAGAGGTGAGTGGGGCACTGAGACAGCTGAGTGGAGAGGTGAGTGAAATGGCTGAGTGGAGAGGTGAGTGAAATGGCTGAGTGGAGAGGTGAGTGAAACGGCTGAGTGGAGAGGTGAGTGAGGCAGCTGAGTGGAGAGGTGAGTGGGGCAGTGAGACAGCCGAGTGGAGAGGTGAGTGGGGCAGTGAGACAGCCGAGTGGAGAGGTGAGTGGGGCACTGAGATAGCTGAGTGGAGAGGTGAGTGGGGCACTGAGACAGCTGAGTGGAGAGGTGAGTGGGGCACTGAGACAGCTGAGTGGAGAGGTGAGTGAGGCAGCTGAATGGAGAGGTGAGTGGGGCAGTGAGACAGCTGAGTGGAGAGGTGAGTGGGGCACTGAGACAGCCGAGTGGAGAGGTGAGTGGGGCACTGAGACAGCCGAGTGGAGAGGTGAGTGGGGCAGTGAGACAGCCGAGTGGAGAGGTGAGTGGGGCACTAAGACAGCTGAGTGGAGAGGTGAGTGGGGCACTGAGACAGCTGAGTGGAGAGGTGAGTGAGGCAGCTGAATGGAGAGGTGAGTGGGGCAGTGAGACAGCTGAGTGGAGAGGTGAGTGGGGCACTGAGACAGCTGAGTGGAGAGGTGAGTGGGGCACTGAGACAGCCGAGTGGAGAGGTGAGTGGGGCACTGAGACAGCCGAGTGGAGAGGTGAGTGGGGCACTGAGACAGCCGAGTGGAGAGGTGAGTGGGGCAGTGAGACAGCCGAGTGGAGAGGTGAGTGGGGCACTAAGACAGCTGAGTGGAGAGGTGAGTGGCTCTGTGAGTGGGGCAGTGAGACAGCTGAGTGGAGAGGTGAGTGAAATGGCTGAGTGGAGAGGTGAGTGAGGCAGCTGAGTGGAGAGGTGAGTGGGGCAGTGAGACAGCTGAGTGGAGAGGTGAGTGGGGCACTGAGACAGCTGAGTGGAGAGGTGAGTGAGGCAGCTGAGTGGAGAGGTGAGTGGGGCAGTGAGACAGCTGAGTGGAGAGGTGAGTGGGGCACTGAGACAGCCGAGTGGAGAGGTGAGTGGGGCACTGAGACAGCCGAGTGGAGAGGTGAGTGGGGCACTGAGACAGCCGAGTGGAGAGGTGAGTGGGGCAGTGAGACAGCCGAGTGGAGAGGTGAGTGGGGCACTAAGACAGCTGAGTGGAGAGGTGAGTGGCTCTGTGAGTGGGGCAGTGAGACAGCTGAGTGGAGAGGTGAGTGAAATGGCTGAGTGGAGAGGTGAGTGAGGCAGCTGAGTGGAGAGGTGAGTGGGGCAGTGAGACAGCTGAGTGGAGAGGTGAGTGGGGCACTGAGACAGCTGAGTGGAGAGGTGAGTGAGGCAGCTGAGTGGAGAGGTGAGTGGGGCAGTGAGACAGCCGAGTGGAGAGGTGAGTGGGGCAGTGAGACAGCCGAGTGGAGAGGTGAGTGGGGCAGTGAGACAGCCGAGTGGAGAGGTGAGTGGGGCAGTGAGACAGCCGAGTGGAGAGGTCTGTGGCAGCGTGAGTGGAGCAGTGAGACAGCTCAGTGGGGAGCTGAGTGGGGCAGTGAGACGGCCGAGTGGAGAGGTGAGTGGGGCAGTGAGACAGTGGGGAGGGAGGGGTGAACAGTAGAGGGGTCCCTAATCATCTCCCCAATATACAGGGCTATACTGTTACAAAGAAGTCAGGTGATGACATGCCCCTCCCACAGAGCTGCACTGACTGTATGTTGGGAGGAGCCTGCAGGCACCATGTGACCAGCCCAACGGTGGCCCCTCCCCCTGGCTCCGTCATACAGAAGGAAAATGCCAAGAAGATCCTGGAACTGATGTCCAACATCATCCAACTGCTGACTGGAGAGGTGGGTACAGCAGCCCCCCAATAATCCCTTGTTGCTTAGTAACAGTGTATGATAATCCCTTTCTCTGGCTGGGGGTGACTGTGCCATTGTGTGTGCCAGGTTGCCATAAGGTGTGAGGACGTCTCCCTCTATTTCTCCTTGGAGGAGTGGCAGTATTTAAAGGGGAACAAGAGCCGTTACAGGGAAGTGATAAGAGGAAGTGTGCAGCAGACAGGTGAGTACTGGTGGTTAGAGAGTTATTATAGTACAGGTCGCTATAAAGGAATCAATTCAGCCATTGGTGATGGACAACCAGACAAAAAGCACCAACTTCACCTCACTCAGCAGTGGCACCTTTTTATATGTCACATGATAAGTGTTAAACCCATATGCCATGCCCTTACTGTTACCCCAGCCAATAGGAACCTACGTCTCATGTTTTCATGGAAACACTCATTTCCTTATTAGCTACAACTCTGCCAGCCCATGTAATAGTAGTTTTGCACAAGTGTATTGGCTCAAGGGCTAAGGAATGGCACTGAAACATTACAACAATGTCGTGGGAAATAGGACTGAACATCTCTGTACAGACAAACTGACAGTGTAATACACAGTAATAAAGACAAGGACACGGGTGTTGCTTAGCAGAGAACTGCTCAGACATACAGGGTTTCCTTTTAACCCAACAGCACCTCGTACAGACCCGTACAGACCCCTACAGACCCCTACAGACCCCTACAGAGCAGATACGGAAAGAGAGAGGCATTGGGAGCAACTACACTGAAGGAAGGAGAGGGAACATTAATAATAAAGAGTAAGTTCAGCCCAGGCATTCTGGAGTGTCTGCTCCAAATACTGCTGGATTGTATCAGTCCATTGCTTTATGGATCATAGAATAATTCATCTTTTTACAGAAAGCTTTCCATAACTTACTGTACTCCGCAGCCAGAAGAAATGCAATGAAAACGGTACATTTCTTTCATTGAAACTTTGGCAAGTTCAGGTCTAGAAAGCAGTTTATTAAAGTTAACTAAAGCTAGAAATGCTGTATTGTGTGTATATATGTGTGTGTGTATATATATATATATATATATATATATATATATATATATATATATATATATATATATATATATATATATATATATATATATATATATATATATATATATATATATATATATACATGGTACCGGCCCTACAATCATCCATAGGCCATATTTAGAGTGTCAGTGGCACTGCACATGCTCAGTGTGCTTGAGGCTACCTAAGAAGTTAAAGGGAGGTTCTATCTATTGTAGCAGCCAATGGTACAGGGCTAATTATTGTTTATGATGCAGAATGCTCATTTACTGTAAATCTGATTAGCCCTGTTCCATACATTTTATTAGGCACAGATATTGACTGCTGAAGGGGTGGTGTTGGCCTTGCACTGGTACAGAAGCTAAAAACATATTGTGTAGCATGTCGAGTCTTAGTTGTCCTTTTAGAGAAACTAATTGTGCCATCTTGGAGAATCTATCAACCAGCAAAAGAACAGCTGTCCTGCCACTTGTTTCAGCAAGAAAATCCATAGAAATGTCCAACTGTGGATGAATGGGAAGAGGCTGAGGTAACACTGCCAAAGATCTGGAACTTTATCAGGATCAGGGATTTAAGAACATAAAGAGTGACCATCAAGCCTGTTGCTAAATCATTTGTTTAGTTAAAGAGATGTAACCAAGTTCTGGAAGATCTCTGATGGGCTCAACAGACCCTCCAAAAGGTGGTGCCATGTTTAATTGGCTACAAATCTCTCTGCCTATGTCCGGTCAGAACTGAATGAGAAGTCAACTTCTTTGAGACAGAACAGCTCCTACTCCAACATTAGTGTCCAGTGAGCCTTAAAGGAAAACTATACCCCCCAAACAATGTAGGTCTCTATTAAAAGATACTGAGTAAAACAGCTCATGTCTAAAACCCTGCTTCATGTAAATAAACCATTATCATAATAATATACTTTTTTAGTAGTATGTGCCATTGGGTAATCATAAATAGAAAGTTGCCATTTTAAAATATAAGGGCCGCCCCCTGAGATTGTAAGATTCACTGTGCACACATACAAACCACATGTAAGGTCACATGAGCCAATTAACAGATAGAGTAGTGCCTTTTGCTTCCTCACTTCTTCCTGTTACAGTTAGAGCTGTAGTATTTCTGGTCAGGTGATCTCTTCCTGTTACAGTTAGAGTTGCAGTATTTCTGGTCAGGTGATCGCTTCCTGTTACAGTTAGAGCTGCAGTATTTCTGGTCAGGTGATCTCTTCCTGTTACAGTAAGAGCTGCAGTATTTCTGGTCAGGTGATCTCTTCCTGTTACAGTTAGAGTTGCAGTATTTCTGGTCAGGTGATCTCTTCCTGTTACAGTTAGAGCTGCAGTATTTCTGGTCAGGTGATCTCTTCCTGTTACAGTTAGTGTTGTAGTATTTCTGGTCAGGTGATCTCTTCCTGTTACAGTTAGAGTTGCAGTATTTCTGGTCAGGTGATCGCTTCCTGTTACAGTTAGAGCTGCAGTATTTCTGGTCAGGTGATCTCTTCCTGTTACAGTAAGAGCTGCAGTATTTCTGGTCAGGTGATCTCTTCCTGTTACAGTTAGAGTTGCAGTATTTCTGGTCAGGTGATCTCTTCCTGTTACAGTTAGAGCTGCAGTATTTCTGGTCAGGTGATCTCTTCCTGTTACAGTTAGAGCTGCAGTATTTCTGGTCAGGTGATCTCTTCCTGTTACAGTTAGAGCTGCAGTATTTCTGGTCAGGTGATCGCTTCCTGTTACAGTTAGAGCTGCAGTATTTCTGGTCAGGTGATCTCTTCCTGTTACAGTAAGAGCTGCAGTATTTCTGGTCAGGTGATCTCTTCCTGTTACAGTTAGAGTTGCAGTATTTCTGGTCAGGTGATCTCTTCCTGTTACAGTTAGAGCTGCAGTATTTCTGGTCAGGTGATCTCTTCCTGTTACAGTTAGAGCTGCAGTATTTCTGGTCAGGTGATCTCTTCCTGTTATAGTTAGAGCTGCAGTATTTCTGGTCAGGTGATCTCTTCCTGTTACAGTTAGAGCTGCAGTATTTCTGGTCAGGTGATCGCTTCCTGTTACAGTTAGAGCCGCAGTATTTCTGGTCAGGTGATCGCTTCCTGTTACAGTTAGAGCCGCAGTATTTCTGGTCAGGTGATCGCTTCCTGTTACAGTTAGAGCTGCAGTATTTCTGGTCAGGTGATCGCTTCCTGTTACAGTTAGAGCCGCAGTATTTCTGGTCAGGTGATCGCTTCCTGTTACAGTTAGAGCTGCAGTATTTCTGGTCAGGTGATCTCTTCCTGTTACAGTAAGAGCTGCAGTATTTCTGGTCAGGTGATCTCTTCCTGTTACAGTTAGAGTTGCAGTATTTCTTTTCAGGTGATCTCTTCCTGTTACAGTTAGAGCTGCAGTATTTCTGGTCAGGTGATCTCTTCCTGTTACAGTTAGAGCTGCAGTATTTCTGGTCAGGTGATCGCTTCCTGTTACAGTTAGAGCCGCAGTATTTCTGGTCAGGTGATCGCTTCTTGTTACAGTTAGAGCCGCAGTATTTCTGGTCAGGTGATCGCTTCCTGTTACAGTTAGAGCCGCAGTATTTCTGGTCAGGTGATCGCTTCCTGTTACAGTTAGAGCTGCAGTATTTCTGGTCAGGTGATCGCTTCCTGTTACAGTTAGAGCTGCAGTATTTCTGGTCAGGTGATCTCTTCCTGTTACAGTAAGAGCTGCAGTATTTCTGGTCAGGTGATCTCTTCCTGTTACAGTTAGAGCTGCAGTATTTCTGGTCAGGTGATCGCTTCCTGTTACAGTTAGAGCCGCAGTATTTCTGGTCAGGTGATCGCTTCCTGTTACAGTTAGAGCCGCAGTATTTCTGGTCAGGTGATCGCTTCCTGTTACAGTTAGAGTTGCAGTATTTCTGGTCAGGTGATCTCTTCCTGTTACAGTTAGAGCTGCAGTATTTCTGGTCAGGTGATCTCTTCCTGTTACAGTTAGAGCTGCAGTATTTCTGGTCAGGTGATCTCTTCCTGTTGCAGTTAGAGCTGCAGTATTTCTGGTCAGGTGATCTCTTCCTGTTGCAGTGAGAGCTGCAGTATTTCTGGTCAGGTGATCTCTTCCTGTTACAGTGAGAGCTGCAGTATTTCTGGTCAGGTGATCTCTTCCGGTTACAGTTAGAGCTGCAGTATTTCTGGTCAGGTGATCTCTTCCTGTTACAGTTAGAGCTGCAGTATTTCTGGTCAGGTGATCTTTTCCTGTTACAGTTAGAGCTGCAGTATTTCTGGTCAGGTGATCGCTTCCTGTTACAGTTAGAGCTGCAGTATTTCTGGTCAGGTGATCGCTTCCTGTTACAGTTAGAGCTGCAGTATTTCTAGTCAGGTGATCTCTTCCTGTTACAGTGAGAGCTGCAGTATTTCTGGTCAGGTGATCTCTTCCTGTTACAGTGAGAGCTGCAGTATTTCTGGTCAGGTGATCTCTTCCTGTTACAGTGAGAGCTGCAGTATTTCTGGTCAGGTGATCTCTTCCTGTTACAGTTAGTGTTGTAGTATTTCTGGTCAGGTGATCTCTGAGGCAGCACAGATAGTCACGAAATGGTGGTTCAAGGCAAGAGATGTAAAAGGGCAATATTTATGTAAATATATATTCCAGTATCACTATCTGTAACATCTGTTGCTTAAGTATTCATTTTGGGAATATAGTTTTCCTTTAAGGCCCCTAAAAGTACTGTTTTTCATAGGGGCTATAATCTGGTAGAAACATGAATGTAATGAAACTTCTTTAGTAATTATCAGATCCCACAAGGCTTTGGGCAGCTTTGTCCCAGAGAAGCAGGCCAGTCTGCTGAAACCATGGCAGGATCCATATTTAAATAATTATTTAACTATGGAAGGAGATCTTGGACGGATGAACATAAAGGTGATTCTCCCTCAGGTTTTGGAGAACAAGCCTTCCATGATAGAGAAGGTAAGATAAGGTTGTCAAGGAAGCAGACTGGAACAAATCTCAGACAACATCATTAATGAAGTCTTGTAAGACAGCAGGTACTATTACAGATAGCATAAACATATGTTTATAATGACAATTGGAGGTGGCCTTAAACTAGGGATGCACCGAATCCAGGATTCGGTTCGGGATTCGGCCAGGATTCGGCCTTTTTCAGCAAGATTCGGATTCGGCCGAATCCTTCTGCCCAGCCGAACCGAATCCGAATCCTAATTTGCATATGCAAATTAGGGGCGGGGAGGGAAATTGCGTCACTTTTTGTCAGAAAACAAGGAAGTAAAACATTTTTTCCCCTTCCCACCCCTAATTTGCATAAGCAAATTAGGGTTCGGATTCGGTTCGGTATTCGGCCGAATCCTTCGTGAAGGATTCGGGGGTTCGGCCGAATCCAAAAAAGTGGATTCGGTGCATCCCTACCTTAAACTGATCCCTCCGGGCAAGTCTGTGGAGTGTCAGCCCTTCAGAGATCCAACTTAATTAAAATGTTTTGCCTCCTTAAAGGAGAAGGAAAGGCTAAAACTAAGTAAGCTTTATCAGAAAGGTCTATATAAATACACCAGTAAACCCTCAAAGTAATGCTGCTCTGAGTCCTCTGTCAAAAGAAACAGCACATTTCTTTCCTTCTATTGTGTACTCATGGGCTTCTGTATCAGACTTCCTGTTTTCAGCTGAAACCTCCTGGGCTAGGGCTTGAGCATGCTCAGTTTGTTCCTCTCTCCTTCTATTGTGTACTCATGGGCTTCTGTATCAGACTTCATGTTTTCAGCTTAAACCTCCAGGGCTAGGGCTTGAGCATGCTCAGTTTGTTCCTCTCTCCTCCCTGCTGTAATCTGAGCCCAGAGCTATGAGTGAGCAGGGAGAGACTCCGGCAGGAAGTGGTCACACCAAACTAATATGGCAGCTGCTATCCTAAACAAACAGAGAGCTTCTAGAGCTGTTACTCAGGTATGGTAAAGAATTCTGCAGACTAAATATAGATTTATAGCTTGCACTATTGTGGCTAATCTATTGGCAATAAACTGCTGTGGTAGCTTTTCTTCTCCCTTAAGACAGAATAGTTCTTGATTTTATTTTTGTTCACATTTTTCTTTTGCATGGAGGAAAGTCCATCTCCAGCAGGAAGTCCTAAATTCCTCCCTGCCACGTGCTTTAACATTTCATGGGGTTTTAGGATTCTTCTCAAGTAAAAGAGTTTACTCTGGCGGTGCACAGCAACTAAATGTGACTATAGGGAAGGAGGTCTACACCATAGGTTGACTTGCATGTGAGAACTGGCATTTTTACTGTCTCATTTGTACTGAGAATCAACAAAGTAACAACAATACCAGATATAATTGTACGTTTTTCTGGCAGATTGCACAGAGGAAGACCAGAGAGATGTTCCAGCTGATGGAGAATCTCTATTATACTGTGACAGTAAATCCAGCAAGATTGTGGCTGAAGAACCATTTCTTCTGCAAAGACAAGCTCTCCCAAACATGCCTCCAGCCACTCCCCCACAGAGACCACCCAACTTTATCCCTCATGGGTTTAAGGAGAAACTGGCTTCATGGGAAGGAGAAGAAGGTTCCCATCCACAGACAGTACAAGGCACAGACATATCTACTGACCCAAATAACACTTTCCTTTTCCATGAAATTAAAGAGGAGGATTCATGGGAAGAAGGGAAAGATTCCAAGTACAGCATAGTTACGGTCACGGAGCCGATGGAGGAAACGCTTGATATGGACTTTGACCCAAATAAGTCTTTCTCTTCAATGACTATTTCTGAACTGGAAACCACTACGCACATTGGAGATGAAAGCCAGAAAGTCCATATGATTGGTCACAAAGATCTTGTGAGGCACCACAGAACCCAGACGGAGCAGAACCTGTTTGCTTGTTCCGTATCTGGGAAATGTTTCACACGACGTGAAAAACTCATTGAGCATTTTAGGAATCACACGGGGGAGAAACCGTTCGCTTGTGACGAGTGTGGCAAACGATTCACTCATCGTGCAAAACTCATGGGCCATCAAAGGGCTCACAAGAGGAAGAAACCATTCACCTGCTCGCAATGTAAGAAATCCTTTGCACGGCAGAAAGAACTCAAGAGACACTTTAGGATCCACACGGGGGAGAAACCGTTCTCTTGCTCTGAATGTGGCAAGTGCTTTAAGCAGCGCCCACACCTTGAGGTTCACTACAGGATCCACACGGGAGAGAAACCGTTCTCTTGCTCTGAATGTGGCAAGTGCTTTAAGCAGCGCCCACACCTTGAGCTTCACTACAGGATCCACATGGGAGAGAAACTGTTCTCTTGTTCTGAATGTGGCCAGTGCTTCACCCGGCACACTGAACTCAACCGACACCTTATAACTCACACCGGGTGTAAACCCTTCTCTTGTTCCATATGTGGCAAATGCTTTAGGTTTCGGAGCAGCCTCACAAGACACTGTAGAATTCACACTGGGGAGAATCTGAAATCTTGAACAGTCTCCAAACTCTGGGCCGGCTGTTATTAGCTGAGTGACACTTCTCCTTGTGGAGCCACTGGATTGATAAATCTTATCCCACTCACATATATACTATATACAGTATATTCACCCTCTGCTACAGGCAGTCAGTTCATCAGGGGCCAATATAATTCTGCTCCACTAATGATCACTGATTGGTCATTGAGCTGTTTAGCTGTGACCCAGTCTGACCTAGTGTTCCTGTTTTGATCTGGAATTCCTACCTCTATCCCAATCTCCTGCTTATTCCATGATTGCTGCCTTGATCCAAATCTCAGGTAATTCTCTGGCCCAGTATTCCGACTGTCCTGTGTACTGGTTCAGCTGTCTGTTCTCACTGTTCTGACCCCTGTCTGGTATTCTTTTCTCCTTGTCTCCATATTGGACTTATTTCTGCTCTAGCAACTCCCCGCTCCCTTGCAGTGGGGTGATTCAATTCATTAGTTGGTTCTGAGATGGATATTTCGTTGCTGCTTGTGTAAAGTGCATTTTCCCCATAGGGTGCAAATGTTAGTGGAAAGTTAGGGGGGCTGTGCTAAGAGGCTGATAATGTGGCCTGTGCTGCCCAACTTACAGCAGGGATTTGGCTCAGTGTGAACTCCACTAAGACGAGGGCTAGAAATGCTGTGGTCTTTATAAGGACCACTATAAAGATCTGTGTCTCCAAAGATGCCCCAGTAGCTCCCCATCTTCTTTTCTGCTGATTCACTGATTCACATGCTCTGTGCTGCTGTCACTTACTGAGCTTAGGGAGCCACTCACAATATACAGTACACATAGAATAGAAATGTCACAATATACAGTATCTATAGTATGTAACACAATGCCAGGCTGATCCTTAATGATTCACTAAAGTAATTAATAATAATAATCAGCCCTGTAGCATCAGCTTCTATGACATGTGACCTGTTAATGCTTTGCATTTTCCCTACGTTTAGTTTCTCAGCAAAGCCCACTGAGCATGTGCAGTGCCACTGACTCACACAAGATGCCCTTATAGTATCCATGCTGGGGACAACCCTGAAGTACAATGTTTACAAGTGTGTTTATTGCTTTAAATTTTGTGACAAGAAAAACTGTAAGAAAAGAGGCGGAAGAGAGAAGTCAAACAGTAGAGTGAAATTGCAGTCGGGAGAGGTGGGCATTTGGGGCACCTAGACAGGAGCCCACCACAGAGACATTAATGAGTCATGGGGTTGAGGGGTATATAGTTGCAATGCATTAGTCTAGAATGAATAATAAAATTACTGCAAATAATAAGGCCCAGTGTGGATGCTCATATGGCCAGTTGTACGGAGAAGGCACAGGCTGGAACAGAGGGTAAAGTGGTGGCCCAGAGGAGGGTAAAGTGGTGGCCCAGAGGAGGGTAAAGTGGTGGCCCAGAGGAGGGTAAAGTGGTGGCCCAGAGGAGGGTAAAGTGGTGGCCCAGAGGAGGGTAAAGTGGTGGCCCAGAGGAGGGTAAAGTCTGGGCAAAGTGGCAGCACAGAGGGTGAAGTACCAGCACCACTGCAGCATTATTGTGCACTCCGGAATCACTGAAGAATTGCTCCCTTTCAGGTAAACATTGGCAATCTTTATTTTGACATCTGATTCAAAATACTGTAGATAGTGTCTGAGACCTGGTGGACTGTCCTGACTCTGAGGTCCAAACGAGGGCTCTGGGGTGGGAGGCACCTGGACCAAGAGTGTCTAATGGTGAGCGGCACAGGCTTTAATGTTCCCATGATACCAGGAGTAGCGCTGGATACACACATATATATATATATCTCATTCATACTGCAGCATGGAGCCCCCTGCAGAAGACTTCAGTAGTGGGGTATCCCCGAGATACAGTGGGACCTGGTACATATCAGGAAGCTTGTGCTACCTGCACTTACAATATATATATATTAGCAGGGGACAGTATATATATATATATGTGTATATATATATATATATATATATATATATATCAAACAAGGGAAAGTTGTGCTCACCACTTGTATTTGTCTATATATATATATATATACACACACAGCTCTTCTCAGCAGCAGGTGACGTTATAGACGTTATAACTCGCGTGTGGGGGGAGTTTACCATGTTTAGTGATGGTCTGTGGGGTCTTTTAATTGTGGGGTGGGGCTTGGCCCAGGGGCCCCTAAAAATGTTGTACGGGACCCCATGATTTCTAATGGCAGCCCTTTATATACATACTCAACCAGTATGACACCTTCTATAGGCAGCCCCCCAAACAAATATTTGCGGTAACTCCTCGGTTTATTTGGAGAGTAAGGTACAAGTTTGTGTCTCGGTGCTGAGCCCAGTGATTGGAGGAGATGAGCCATACAAACGAATGATTGGAGGAGATGAGCCATACAAACGAATGATTGGAGGAGACGTTAGGCTGAAAATACATCCCACCTGTTCTTTCTATTCTTTCTCCTCAGTAGGTGGGATAAGTAGATGTGACTGATGGGAGATGAGCTGCTTTATATCAGGTGAGTCTCCTCGTGTCTCTGGGAAACCACCAATTATTTTATACTTCAGCCAAATGTCAGCGAATAGAGTAAAGGTCCATACGGGCTGCTTTCCACTCAAACCCCAGGGTTACTTGCTAATGGGTTAATTGCTAATGGGTTAGTTATTTATAGGTTAGTTTATAGGTTAGTTGCTTATAGGTTACTTGGGAATAGGGCCCCAAGCACCCAGCAATGTGCATAAGAATCATTCGTTTGTATGGCTCATCTCCTCCAATCATTCGTTTGTATGGCTCATCTCCTCCAATCATTCGTTTGTATGGCTCATCTCCTCCAATCATTCGTTTGTATGGCTCATCTCCTCCAATCATTCGTTTGTATGGCTCATCTCCTCCAATCATTCGTTTGTATGGCTCATCTCCTACAATCACTGGGCTCAGCACCGAGACACAAACTTGTACCTTACTCTCCAAATAAACCGAGGAGTTACCCCAAATATTTGTTTGGGGGGCTGCCTATAGAAGGTGTCATACTGGAGAGTATGTATATAAAGGGGTGCCATTAGAAATCATGGGGTCCCGTACAACATTTTTGGGGGCCCCTGGGCCAAGCCCCACCCCACAATTAAAAGACCCCATAGACCATCACTAAACATGGTAAACTCCCCCCACACGCGAGTTATAAAAAGCCATTGATGGGTTTGTATCGGCACAGCACACTAGTCTGGCTAATGACAGTCACACATGGCTAATTGGCCCTTAGAGTGTGTGGCACCCCCGGGGAGGCTAATAGCCGGGCCCCTGACACTTACACACAAACCTTCAATTTGGGATTGAACTGGGACTGCTCATCACACAGCCACTAAATATCTATTGTGACAAGTTAATTACAGGCACTGTCCCGTTACACTAAATAAAATACATCACACTAGGGCGTGTGCAAGCTCAACCTAGAGGGGTACATTGTGGCCCCCCATTACCCAGCACAGGGGTTAATGTAACCTCATCTGATTGGTCAATATCATCTGCGTCACTGTCCTCTGGCTCCTCCTCCTCGTTCCCTCTCGTGAGGATCAGATCCGAGGGACCGGCCACTGCTTCTTCCAATCCTGGAAAGGTCAGACGGAAGAGAGGCAGAAGGTTAGAGTGCAAGCTCTTTGTACTACAGTACAACTCCCAGCACCCATACACACACACACACACAAACATGCCGGTAACTGAGCCCATGTCCCTATGAAGTTGCTGCTCCTCCTGCACCCAGGAAATAACAGTAATGTGGGTGATGCACCCTCTGATCAGACTGCCCCCTATTGTGATAGGGTGAAGTGGCATTAAGTGGGGGGCACATGGCAGACAGGCGGGGCGACTCACCGCTCATATTCATCCGCTGCCTCTGTCACCTTCACAAAGTCCATGCCAGCGCCTGTCACTGCAGAGACTCCCACCACCTGCAGGGGGCAGCACACAGTTACTAAGAGGAATAATATAATGGTGCCACCCAACTGTCATTTCATTTACATAAAGACTCTGGGCTAAGTGGCAGCACCTCCCTTCTGCTGTACGTTACCCGCGGGGCAGTGTAGAACTCATCCAGCACCAGACTCATGGATTGGGTCAGGTCACTGATGTACGACTTTTATTGGTTCAGAGCCTCCTGGAAGGTCTCAAGGTCCTGCATCCATTGCACTGCAAAGCTGTGATCTATTATATCTGTCTGCAAGAGAGGAGGAGCTTAATCCTGCAGCCGTCCTGCTGCAAGGCTCTGATCATGTGTGTGATTATTACTGTCTGCTCAGTAGGAGCAGCTTAATCCTGCACCCAAAATACTGCTGCAAATCCCACCAGTTAGATTGGTTAATTAATTAGTAAACTGCCCCAACTGTATAGAACACTGTGCTGTTTGTGTGGTGCCAGGTTTAGAGGGGTATTAAACACCCTCAGCCCATATAGTTGCCCCCCCAATCACTTATCTTCTTCATGACAACAATAACTGGCAGTTTGGTTTTATACCTGATGCTGAAAGGGAAAGAAACGGAAGATTAGTGTGAGTAGCTACTCCCCAGACTCAATGAGAAGAATGGGGGACAGAGGCCAGTTATGTGCCCGGGAACTGACAGTTTGGGGGCACTTACCTGCAGGCATAGAGCATGTTAGACATGAAGGTGACGGGATTGGTACTTTGGGACGCGTCCATCACATAAACCACCATTGAGGGGAATGAGGAAGCCGGCACCAAAGACAAATGGCAATAAGCTCTTTCTGTAGGAGCCATGGCTAGTGACTTGGCCCCAACGCTGGCCACATATGCCAACACCCACCCACCAAATGAGCAGATCTTTTACTCAACTGGCTGCCCTGCAGGTTTCTTATGGGACTGTCAATGTCTTTGCCCCATACACTGACCAATAAGTGGCCACCTCTGTGTGTAACACCGTGTGTATGGGCGGCTTTATATACAGGCCCCGCCCCTTCCTATTCGCCAACTCACCTGCGCTTCAGTCATTATTGCCCCAGAGGCCGACCAGGTGAAAACTTCAATGTGCCCCGGAGTGTCCATCACAACATACCTGCAGCAGGAGAGGATCATGGGAATATTCTGCCCTATTTACCCCATCATTGTACCCTCCCCTTGTTGGTATTTCTATGTTACCTGCCCCAGTGCTACTTACCTGCACTTCTTCTGCCTCTTCTCTATCAATGTCATTTTCCTACTGCACACCTGTAGTTAACTCATTCCCCTCTCTTGGTAGGGAATCCCATAACCTGACTGTCCTTACAGTAAAGAACCCCTTCCTATGCTGATGGTGAGATCTCCTTTCCTCCCCACCAATGAATCACTCATTCCCCCTCTCTTGGTAGGGAATCCCATAACCTGACTGTCCTTACAGTAAAGAACCCCTTCCTATGCTGATGGTGAGATCTCCTTTCCTCCCCACCAATGAATCACTCATTCCCCCTCTCTTGGTAGGGAATCCCATAACCTGACTGTCCTTACAGTAAAGAACCCCTTCCTATGCTGATGGTGAGATCTCCTTTCCTCCCCACCAATGAATCACTCATTCCCCCTCTCTTGGTAGGGAATCCCATAACCTGACTGTCCTTACAGTAAAGAACCCCTTCATATGCTGATGGTGAGATCTCCTTTCCTCCCCACCAATAAATCACTCATTCCCCCTCTCTTGGTAGGGAATCCCATAACCTGACTGTCCTTACAGTAAAGAACCCCTTCCTATGCTGATGGTGAGATCTCCTTTCCTCCCCACCAATGAATCACTCATTCCCCCTCTCTTGGTAGGGAATCCCATAACCTGACTGTCCTTACAGTAAAGAACCCCTTCCTATGCTGATGGTGAGATCTCCTTTCCTCCCCACCAATGAATCACTCATTCCCCCTCTCTTGGTAGGGAATCCCATAACCTGACTGTCCTTACAGTAAAGAACCCCTTCATATGCTGATGGTGAGATCTCCTTTCCTCCCCACCAATAAATCACTCATTCCCCCTCTCTTGGTAGGGAATCCCATAACCTGACTGTCCTTACAGTAAAGAACCCCTTCCTATGCTGATGGTGAGATCTCCTTTCCTCCCCACCAATAAATCACTCATTCCCCCTCTCTTGGTAGGGAATGCCATAACCTGACTGTCCTTGCAGTAAAGAACCCCTTCCTATGCTGATGGTGAGATCTCCTTTCCTCCCACCAATGAATCACTCATTCCCCCTCTCTTTATAGGGAATCCCATAACCTGACTGTCCTTACAATAAAAAAACCCTTCCTATGCTGATGGTGAGATCTCCTTTCCTCCCCACCAATGAATCACTCATTCTCCTCTCTTGGTAGGGAATCCCATAACCTGACTGTCCTTACAGTAAAGAACCCCTTCCTATGCTGATGGTGAGATCTCCTTTCCTCCCACCAATGAATCACTCATTCCCCCTCTCTTTATAGGGAATCCCATAACCTGACTGTCCTTACAGTAAAGAACCCCTTCCTATGCTGATGGTGAAATCTCCTTTCCTCCCCACCAATGAATCACTCATTCCCCCTCTCTTGGTAGGGAATCCCATAACCTGACTGTCCTTACAGTAAAGAACCCCTTCCTATGCTGATGGTGAGATCTCCTTTCCTCCCCACCAATGAATCAATCATTCCCCTCTCTTGGTAGGGAATCCCATAACCTGACTGCCCTTACAGTAAAGAACCCCTTCCTATGCTGATGGTGAGATCTCCTTTCCTCCCCACCAATGAATCACTCATTCCCCCTCTCTTGGTAGGGAATCCCATAACCTGACTGCCCTTACAGTAAAGAACCCCTTCCTATGCTGATGGTGAGATCTCCTTTCCTCCCACCAATGAATCACTTATTCCCCCTCTCTTGGTAGGGAATCCCATAAACTGACTGTCCTTACAGTAAAGAACCCCTTCCTATGCTGATAGTGAGATCTCCTTTCCTCCCACCAATGAATCACTTATTCCCCCTCTCTTGGTAGGGAATCCCATAACCTGACTGTCCTTACAGTAAAGAACCCCTTCCTATGCTGATGGTGAGATCTCCTTTCCTCCCCACCAATGAATCACTCATTCCCCCTCTCTTGGTAGGGAATCCCATAACCTGACTGCCCTTACAGTAAAGAACCCCTTCCTATGCTGATGGTGAGATCTCCTTTCCTCCCACCAATGAATCACTTATTCCCCCTCTCTTGGTAGGGAATCCCATAAACTGACTGTCCTTACAGTAAAGAACCCCTTCCTATGCTGATAGTGAGATCTCCTTTCCTCCCACCAATGAATCACTTATTCCCCCTCTCTTGGTAGGGAATCCCATAAACTGACTGTCCTTACAGTAAAGAACCCCTTCCTATGCTGATGGTGAGATCTCCTTTCCTCCCCACCAATGAATCACTCATTCCCCCTCTCTTGGTAGGGAATCCCATAACCTGACTGTCCTTACAGTAAAGAACCCCTTCCTATGCTGATGATGAGATCTCCTTTCCTCCCCACCAATGAATCACTCATTCCCCTCTCTTGGTAGGGAATCCCATAACCTGACTGTCCTTACAGTAAAGAACCCCTTCCTATACTGATGGTGAGATCTCCTTTCCTCCCCACCAATAAATCATTCATTCCCCCTCTCTTGGTAGGGAATCCCATAACCTGACTGTCCTTACAGTAAAGAACCCCTTCCTATGCTGATGGTGAGATCTCCTTTCCTCCCACCAATGAATCACTCATTCCCCCTCTCTTTATAGGGAATCCCATAACCTGACTGTCCTTACAGTAAAGAACCCCTTCATATGCTGATGGTGAGATCTCCTTTCCTCCCACCAATGAATCACTCATTCCCCCTCTCTTGGTAGGGAACCCCATAACCTGACTGTCCTTACAGTAAAGAACCCCTTCCTATGCTGATGATGAGATCTCCTTTCCTCCCCACCAATGAATCACTCATTCCCCTCTCTTGGTAGGGAATCCCATAACCTGACTGTCCTTACAATAAAAAACCCCTTCCTATACTGATGGTGAGATCTCCTTTCCTCCCCACCAATAAATCATTCATTCCCCCTCTCTTGGTAGGGAATCCCATAACCTGACTGTCCTTGCAGTAAAGAACCCCTTCCTATGCTGATGGTGAGATCTCCTTTCCTCCCACCAATGAATCACTCATTCCCCCTCTCTTTATAGGGAATCCCATAACCTGACTGTCCTTACAATAAAAAAACCCTTCCTATGCTGATGGTGAGATCTCATTTCCTCCCCACCAATGAATCACTCATTCCCCCTCTCTTTATAGGGAATCCCATAACCTGACTGTCCTTACAGTAAAGAACCCCTTCCTATGCTGATGGTGAGATCTCCTTTTCTCCCCACCAATGAATCACTCATTCTCCTCTCTTGGTAGGGAATCCCATAACCTGACTGTCCTTACAGTAAAGAACCCCTTCCTATGCTGATGGTGAGATCTCCTTTCCTCCCACCAATGAATCACTCATTCCCCCTCTCTTTATAGGGAATCCCATAACCTGACTGTCCTTACAGTAAAGAACCCCTTCATATGCTGATGGTGAGATCTCCTTTCCTCCCACCAATGAATCACTCATTCCCCCTCTCTTTATAGGGAATCCCATAACCTGACTGTCCTTACAGTAAAGAACCCCTTCCTATGCTGATGGTGAGATCTCCTTTCCTCCCCACCAATGAATCACTCATTCCCCCTCTCTTGGTAATCCCAGTAACCATGTGCTATAACAACAGCGACAAGAACTACAACTCCCAGCATCCCCAGAGTAAGGAGGAATGCTGGCTGTATATGGTTGGTGCATATGTGCATGTGACATTTGTGGTCCCGCCCCAGTGAGATGCCAGCCAATAGAATTATAGAATTTTGTAACTAATAAACCATTTAGAAGAGGCAACTGAGAATAAGTGGGACGCAGAGGACACGGCTTCATAACTTGTAGTTAGTGGTGTCCCTGATATCTGCAACAGAAAGGAAAGGGTTAATAATGCAGGCACAATTCCTACACTGAGTGACCACTCCCATAACTATGTCCCTCCTTCTACCTGCCAGGCCAACTGCCAGCAAGTACAATGGAGCCGGGAGGGGGCAGGGAGTAGAGAGGGGGTTACAGGGAGTAGTAGAGAAGAGGTTACAGGGAGTAGAGAGGGACGGGAGTAGACAAGGGGTTACAGGGAGTAGAGAAGGGGTTATAGGGAGTAGAGAAGGGGTTGCAGGGAGTAGAGAGGGGCAGGGAGTAGAGAAGGGGTAAGGAGTATAGAAGGGGTTACAGGGAGTAGAAAAGGGGCAGGGATTAGAGAAGGGGTTACAGGGAGTAGGGAATAGGTTGCAGGGAGTAGAGAGGGGCAGGGAGTAGAGAAGGGGTAAGGGGTATAGAAGGGGTTAGAGGGAGTAGAAAAGGGGCAGGGATTAGAGAAGGGGTTACAGGGAGTAGGGAATAGGTTGCAGGGAGTAGAGAGGGGCAGGGAGTAGAGAAGGGGTTACAGGGAGTAGGGAAGGGGTTACAGGGAGTAGAGAAGGGATTGCAGGGAGTAGAGAGGTACAGGGAGTAGAGTGCGGCAGGGAGTAGAGAGGGGGTTACAGGGAGTAGAGAAGGGGTTGCAGGGAGTAGAGAATTGGTTGCAGAAAGTAGACAAGGGGTTACAGGGAGTAGAGAAGAGGTTGCAGGGAGTAGAGAGGGGCAGGAAGTAGACAAGGGGTTACAGGGAGTAGAGAAGGGGTTGCAGGGAGTAGTGAAGGGGTTACAGGAAGTAGAGAAGGGGTTGCAGGGAGTAGAGAGGGAGGAGCACACCTATGTTGGCAGAGAAGGGGATCTGATACACAACAGGATCCAGGTTGATGACATAAGGAGGAGAATTGTTGCCATGGAGATGAGGGGTCAGTCTCTGTGAGGAAAGAATTCCTTTTGTGTAGGCCAGTACTGTTAGTGCAGCATGTCTGGGGTTAATGTTCTCCCTTCTGGAGGCAGGACAAACAGAATGTTGTTTTTCAGCTCCTCCTCTTCCTGCTCTCCACTTCCTCTAATCAGTTTGTTATAAAGTCTGCGACTGGAGATTCTGATTAACCCCTAAAGCTGCCCATAGATGTAAAAGATCCGATCGTCATTGTGAGACCGAGATTATCTCAGAACGATCGTACGAATTGTCCATCAACTAAAACTTTTTAACTTCGACCGATCAATTTTCAGACAGATGTCGGCAGAAAAAACGTAAGATGTACGATCGTTTGAATCCCACTAACCGCACGATAATTTCGAAGGATCAGTCGGACTTCTCTAAAATCGGTCATTCGGCAAGAAGAATCGTCGTGTCTATGGGAAGCGAAACTACGGTACAAAAAAAACCGCAGCATCCGCACAAAACACGGAGGGACACTGCACTGACGTTACGGCCTACGCAGGAGACATTTACCGGTAAGAAAATCTCCTTTATCTCTGGGCCCTGTCACTGCAGGACGTATGGGGATGTCCCAAAGCCGACCAAAAAAGGTGGGAGAAAACGATGTACAAGTATTACTGCTTAATTACGGCTTAAACTGTTCTCTGACAACATTTGAGTCACCTGTTTTCTGCAGCTTCAGTCTGAAAAATCTGGAAAAAGTGTTCAGAGAAGTCCAAGTGGCTGATCTGCAAATATTCTCTGAGAGACGTAATTAAAGAAGAAGTACCAATCTTTCTTGTGGAATGTTCTCCGGCCTTTATACTGGATCCTATACATCTAGTGCGATTGGATGTTCTTTGACCAATATTCTGCCACTATGAAGGACAACGAGAGCTTCTGATTTCCTAATCGATTTGGTTTTGAGAACGTAAGTCTGTAGTGCCCTGACTGGATCTATAGTCAGAAGGTTGGAGTCTTGTTCTAGTTTTCCTGGTTAAATGCTGGAATTACAATTTCTTGATTTATATGAATTGGTGAGACAACTTTGGGAAAGAAAGATGGTTCCATACTAAGAACGGCCCTGTCTGCATGGAAAACTAAGCACGGAGAATTGCACGAGATTGCCGCTATGTCTGACACCCTTTTTGCTGAGCAGATTGCCAACAGAAAAGCATTTTAAGACAAGATTAAGGTCCCACAGTTGTGTGGGATCCATAACAGGTGGTGCAGTCTGAGCATAGCCTGAAAGAAAAGCCTGAACTCCGGTAATATGGCCCACTGGTGATGGAATAGAGCTGCTAATGGCGGGAGCTGCACCTTGAGTGAAGAAACACTGAGCTGTTTATCTGCCCCGTCTTGGAGAAAATGCAGGATCTGAGGTTAAGAACGTGACTTCCATTCAAGATTTCTTCCAGTGCACCATTGAAAGACAATGGACTAGACCAGGGATCCCCAACCTTTTAAACCCTTGAGAAGTAAAAGGAGTTGGAGAGCAACACTAGCATGAGAATTGTTCCTGGGGTGCCAAATAAGGGCTGTGGTCGGCCATTTAGTTGCCCCTATGTGGATTTTCAACCTACATTGAGGCTCTGTTTGGCAGTGCACCTGGTTTTTATACAAAAAAAATGCTTCCAAGCCTGGAATTCAAAAATAAGCTCCTGCTTTGAGGCCACTGAGAGCAACATCCAAGGGGTTGGAGAGCAACATGTTACTCACGAGCTACTGGTTGGGGATCACTGGACTAGACTCTGTGGTAGGCCTTAATGGTTGTAGCCCTACGGGCCGCCATTAGTGTCTCTATGACTGACTGTGAAAACCCTTTCAGAAGCCAGGTTTTGGATTCAACAGCCATGCAGTTAGATGTCATTTGTGATTGTCTGGGAACCAAATTGGTCTTTGGATTAGCTGGTCTAGTCTGAGAGGCAATGTGAGTGGTTTGTCCACTGCCATGTTTATAATCTCTGCGAACCAACTTCGTCTCGGCCATACCGGTGCCACGAGTATTGTGGGAACCTTTTCTGTGCGAATCTTTGATAGCAATCTGGGAATCATTGGAATGGGTGGAAAAGCATAAGCTAGTCGGAAGGTCCAAGGTGTAGTTAATGCATTTACAGCCTCCGCTAGGGGATCCTGGACACTGGAGAAAAATAGTTGCCATTGTGTATTAAATCTGGATGCCATGATGTCTACACATGGGATCCCCCATCTGTTGACCAGCATTAAAATACTTCTTTGTGGAGCATCAATTCCTCCTGATCAATGGTGTTCTGACAGAGGTAATCCGCCTGCCAGTTCAGAATGCCTGGAATATAGACCGCCGAAATGTGAACCTGGTGTGCTCCCGCCCAGGATAGGATTTTTGATACTTCGGACATGGCTCTTTTGCCCTTTGTGGCCCCTTGTCTGTTGAGGTATGCCACTGCTGTTCCATTGTCCGCCTGTATACAGACATGCGAACTGTGGAGGAGATGCTGCCAAAATGTGAGGGCATTGAAAATTGCTCTGATCTCTAGAATGTTGATGTGTAGACGTCTCTCTTCTTTTGGACAGTCTCCTTGGCAAAATTGGGATTGCCCATGTGCCCCCCACCCGACAGACTTTCATCTGTAGAAATGACCAAAGGTTCTGGTGTCTGCCAGAGTTTTCACGTGGTGACATTGCTGGGTTGTTACCACCAGAGAAGTCTGTGGTTGATAGTGGTATGATCTGGGACAGGTCTTGGTGTTTCTTGTTCCAGTGTCTGAGGAAATGAATCTGAAGAAGGTGTATGTGAAAGCGTGAATATGGGACTGCGTCGATTGAAGACAACATGAGACCCAGAGTCCTTAAGATGCTGATCTTCTGGTTGTGGACAGTAGTTCTCGAATTGAGGCCGAAAGCCTGTGAAATTTGTTTTGATGTAAGCTTTTCTTGTGCTTGATTATCCAACCATGACTGGACAGAGTAAGAATGCAGTTCTGTGTTGTGATCTGTGTTGTTGTAGAAATGTTGCATAGATTAGTATGTCGTCTTGGTAAAGAAAAATTTGACAACCGGTGTCTCTGATTTTGGCTATCAATGCTCCTAAAACTTTTGAGAATACTCAAGGTGCTGAAGTCAGGCCGAATGGCATTGCTTGCAATTGATAATGTTGCTCTTGGATCATGAATCTTAAGCACCTCTGGTGAGTTTGATGAATAGCAATGTGGAGGTAAGTGTCCTGAAGATCTACAGTATCTTGGACAAAAAGGGTTCCTCGAGGGATAGAGGCTGTGATGGAGCGAATGGATTCCATCTTGAATCTTTGATATCTCACATGCCTGTTGAGAGGGTGTAGGTTGAGTACAGGACGGAAACCTCCATCTTTTTTTGAAACTAAAATAAGATTGGAGTAGTAGCCTTGAAAATGCTGTTGATTTGGAACTGGGACTATTACTTGTTTTAATAGTAGATGTTGTGTAAGGCTGCTGCTTTGATTGGATCGGTTGACATTGAAGATGGTAAGAAGTGATTTTGTGGAATTCTTGAAAAAGGGATTGTGTAGCCCGACGATATTATTTGAAGTTGAGTTGATCTTGAGTTGATTGTTTCCATTTGTTCTGAAATTTTTGAAGATGACCTCTGACTGGGATGTCGTGACCGGAGTCAGGAATCCTGTGTTTTAGCTGGGCCAGACTGTTTCTT
Source organism: Xenopus petersii (assembly GCA_038501925.1). NCBI lineage: Eukaryota > Metazoa > Chordata > Amphibia > Anura > Pipidae > Xenopus > Xenopus petersii. Next base: position 194,278 of record CM076681.1, on the reverse strand, counting down.
AGATCTGGGGTGAGATTTCCAAGGATTTGAATCTCTTGTTAGATGATTGAGATGTATTTGGACGCTGTCGGAAGGATGATCTTTGAGAAGAATTCCAGGATCTGTGGTGGTAATTCCGCTTGTGACATTCCCTTGTGTTTCTGTGGCCTTGAGGGAGGTTATGCTCCTTTATCACCTGTCATTTCAGAAATAATTTTCTTGAGCTCAGAACCAAATAGGTAGGATCCTTCAAACTTCAGAGGAGCTCGTCTTGCTGTTATTGAAGAAGAAGCTTTAGCTGCGAGTTTTGCAATTTCCAGTGAAGCTTCACTAAGGAAAGAAAATGCTGTGCTGATCTTGTCCAACTCTACAGTATCTGGAGTATCTTGGCACCAGTAATGAGCTGTTTTGGCCACGGAAAGTGCTGCTGAAGCTGGACGCTGTAGTGTTGAGGAATCCATTTTCTTGTCCATGGGATCTTTATATGAAGCAGCATCTTCAGTTGGTAATGTGGTATTTTTTGATAAACGAACAATCGTTGAGTCAACTTTGGGAGACTTGTCCGATACATTTTTGAGACCTTCAGCTACTGGAAATTTGTTAATTTTTTTTTGAGAAATAGATGCTCTTCTATCTGGCTCCACCCATTCTTCAGCAATGGTTTGTGTGATACATTTGCTGGTGGGAAAAAATCCAGATTTTTGCATTTGTTGCCCAGTACCATATCTGCCTTGGAAATAGGAGTTTGTGTCTCCGCTATCTCTAATGTATTACATACCTGTAGGTTCTTTAGCAGGGATTTAACTTTCTCTGCTTGTTTATTTGCATGAGCCGTGCCGTTTTTTGATTGAAAAAGGAGTGTTAGTTTGTGGTACTGAGTGAGTTTGAGGAGTAGTAGTGACAGTAGTAGGTATTGGATTAATATCAGATTCAGAGTCTATGGCATGTAAATGGGATTTGATCTGGAGAAGGGGATCTTGAAAACTTTCTTTTCTTACTCCTTCTGGATTTGTGCCTTTTATGAGTGTGCAGTAGCTCTTCCAGGTTCTAGCGCCTGTATGAGATCCCTTAAATCCTCTGGAGCTGCCATGCTGCTTAAACTGAAGATGGCAACAAGTGCGCGCTGTGAGAGAAGGAGGCGGCGGAAGTGACGTCACTTGTCTACTTCGCACGTACTGTCCCATTGGCTTATGGGAAATGAAGTCTGGAAGTAAAATGGCGCCAAGCTGTAATGCTTAACATGCGTCTCACACCGGTAAGAAACATCTTTGGGTTCAGCAGGGGGATTGAAACGCCTGAGCCTGAAGGAAATAAGACCCTTGTTCAGATGGGACAGCTGGGCTCACGGGTGGATTCCGAGCGCTACCGGAGGGACTTAACTTGGAATAGGTGGGCTCACGTATCAGTAGAAAAACGGAGCACTCGGACTAACAGAGGGGCAAGAGGATCAGAGGAAGAGGAGGAGCTGAAAAACAACATTCTGTTTGTCCTGCCTCCAGAGGGGAGAACATTAACCCCAGACGTGCTGCACTGACAGGTAGGGCCGACCTCCCCCAGTTGGGCAGAGAGCAGCACAGACAGGCGGGTCCTGTACAAATATAGACTTCCCGGAGGTCTCCATTCCCACGAGACACAGGGTCCCGCTCTCCTCAGCCCTCGCCATGCCACGCTGCTTCCAAAACGCTTCTCCTCCTGCTCAATCACCGCCAACTACAAACGAGCGCAGACTAGACTCCCGAAATTAGCACAGAGATGGTTAAGCTTTCCGGAAACCGTGGCAACCAAGGACGCTCTGCGCTGGTCGGATGTTCGTTTTCCCGCCAACTGCATAAGTGACTGACACGTGACAACTCACCAAACATGTTGTATCTGTAGAACTTTACTATTCGTCTCCCCTCAGTCTCCTCACAGCCAATCACCTCACAGCTCTGGGTATGTTGCCTGTAGCCTTAACCCTGTGTGTGCTTCCCCAGCTCTGAAAGCTTAAACATCATACGTGTATTTCTTACTAAACACCTCAACTATAATACAAACCCACTAATTATGTTACTGACAAGCTCTCTACTCCCTGCAACCCCCTCTCTAATCCCTGCACCCCCTCTCTACTCCCTGCACCCCTCTCTACTCCCTGCAACCCCCTCTCTACTCCCTACCCCTCTCTACCCCTTGTCCCCTCTCTACTCCCTGACCCCACTCAATTCCCTGTCCCCTCTCTACGCCCTGTCCCCCCTCTCCTACCTGCAACCCCCTCTCTACTTCCTGCAACTCCCTCTCTACTCCCTGTCCCCTCTCTACTCCCTGCAACCCCCTCTCTACTTCCTGTAACTCCCTCTCTACTCCCTGCAACCCCCTCTCTACTTCCTGTAACTCCCTCTCTACTCCCTGCAACCCCCTCTCTACTTCCTGTAACTCCCTCTCTACTCCCTGCAACCCCCTCTCTACTCCCTGCAACTCCCTCTCTACTCCCTGTCCCCTCTCTACTCCCTGCAACCCCCTCTCTACTCTCTGTTGCTTCTCGACTCCCTGCAACCCCCTCTCTATTCCCTGTAACCCCCTTTCTACTCCCTACCCCTCTCTACCCCTTGTCCCCTCTCTACTCCTGGACCCCACTCGACTCCCTGCCCCCTCTCTACTCCCAACACCATCTCTAATCCTTGTCTCTTGTCTCCTCCCAGCACTGTCTCTACTCCCCACCCCCTCTCTACTCCCATTATAGTTTATTTTATTTTTTTTAAATATATTTTTATTGGTTTCAAAGGTAAAGAAAATGAGAGGGGGTACAGAAATGAGAAAGGGGGACAAGGGAGGGGGGGAAGGTCTAAGCCAAAGTACAAAGTATCCAAATCACACAGTACATTTATATGTTATTACATTATGTTAATATAGTACAACGGTGTTCTCCAGTAGGGATGTAGCGAACGTCGGAAAAAAAGTTCGCGAACATATTCGCGAACTTGCGCAAAAATGCGAGCGGTTCGCGAACGGTTCGCGAACCCCATAGACTTCAATGGGAAGGCGAACTTTAACATCTAAAAAAGACATTTCTGGCCAGAAAAATGATTTTAAAGTTGTTTAAAGGGTGCAACGACCTGGACAGTGGCATGCCAGAGGGGGATCAAGGGCAAAAATGTATCTGAAAAATCTGCCTGTGTGTGCTTGGAAGAGATAGTGTAGGGGGAGAGCTGTTAGTGATTTCAGGGACAGATGATAGTAAGTTTGCTGGCTAGTAATCTGCTTGATACTGCTCTGTATTGGAGGGACAGAAGTCTGCAGGGATTTGAGGGACATTTTAGCTTAGGTAGCTTTGCTGGCTAGTAATCTACTGTTCTCTTTAAACAACTGCCATACGTTGACCTTGTAGGCATTGTTTGCCCAGTTTTTTTGGACGCAGCCACTGAAGCACAGTTGCCAGAAAAAATATGCCATATAAATGCTGAAAATATAAATTTTTTTGGTTGCAGCCACTGAAGCACAGTTGCCAGAAAAATTATGCCATATAAATGCTGAAAATATAAATTTTTTTGGTTGCAGCCACTGAAGCACAGAGGCCAGAAAAATTATGCCATATAAATGCAGAAAATATGCATTTTTTTGGACGCAGCCACTGAAGCACAGTTGCCAGAAAAAATATGCCATATAAATGCTGAAAATAGTCATTTTTTGCCATACGTTGACCTTGTAGACATTGTTTGCCCAGTTTTTTTGGTTGCAGCCACTGAAGCACAGAGGCCAGAAAAAATTAAACCAGTAGGGTTTGCACCCTAGTTTGTAACGGTGGCGGAGGGAGGAGGACGCTAAAGGACAGCTGTGTGTGGAGTCATGAGGCTTGAAGAGAAGGACAGCTGCATAGAAGTCAGAACAAGTCTTCCGGCGTGCAGTAACCCTCCGAGATCCACCCCTCATTCATTTTAATAAAGGTCAGGTAATCGACACTTTTGTGACCTAGGCGAGTTCTCTTCTCAGTTACAATCCCTCCTGCTGCACTGAAGGTCCTTTCTGAGAGCACACTTGAGGCTGGGCAAGACAAGAGGTTCATGGCAAATTGTGACAGCTCTGGCCACAGATCAAGCCTGCGCACCCAGTAGTCCAGGGGTTCATCGCTCCTCAGAGTGTCGATATCTGCAGTTAATGCCAGGTAGTCCGCTACCTGCCGGTCGAGGCGTTCTTTGAGGGTGGATCCAGAAGGGTTGTGGCGCTGCCTTGGACAGAAAAACATTTGCATGTCTGATGTTACAGACCGGCCAAAGGGCTTTGTCCTTGCAGGTGCGCTCGTGGCAGGATTACTGGCACCTCTGCCCCTGGAATGTTGATGAGTTCCTGAAGTGACATCACCCTTAAAAGCATTGTACAACATGTTTTGCAGGCTGGTTTCTAAATGCAGCATCCTTTCAGACTTGTGGTATGTTGGTAACATTTCTGACACTTTATGCTTGTACCGAGGGTCTAGTAGCGTTGCGACCCAGTACAGGTCCTTCTCCTTAAGCCTCTTGATACGGGGGTCCTTCAACAGGCATGACAGCATGAAAGACCCCATTCTCACAAGGTTGGATGCAGAGCTATCCATCTCCGCTTCCTCATTATCAAGGACTGCATCATCCACGGTCTCCTCCCCCCAGCCACGTACAAGACCAGGGGTCCCCAAAAGGTCACCACTAGCCCCCTGGGAAGCCTGCTCCTGTTGGTCCTCCTCCTCCTCCTCCACAAAGCCACCTTCCTCCTCTGACTCCACTTCTGGCACCTCTCCCTGCGTTGCAGCAGGTGCCTGGGTTCGTTCTGGTGATTCCGACCAGAAATCGTGCGCTTCCAGCTCCTCGTCACGCTGGTCTACAGCCTCATCTGTCACTCGTCGCACGGCACGCTCCAGGAAGAAAGCGAAGGGTATTAGGTCGCTGATGGTGCCTTCGGTGCGACTGACCATATTTGTCACCTCTTCAAAAGGTCGCATGAGCCTGCAGGCATCGCGCATAAGCACCCAGTAACGGGGGAAAAAAATCCCCAGCTCTGCAGATCCAGTCCTACCACCCAGTTCAAAAAGGTACTCGTTGACGGCCCTTTGTTGTTGCAGCAGACGTTCCAACATAAGGAGCGTTGAATTCCAGCGAGTCTGGCTGTCAGAAATCAAACGCCTGACTGGCATGTTGTAGCGCTGCTGAATGTCAGCAAGGCGTGCCATGGCTGTGTAGGAACGTCTGAAATGGGCCGACACCTTTCTGGACTGGGTGAGAACGTCCTGGAATCCTGGGTACTTGGAGACAAAACGTTGGACTATTAAATTTAACACATGTGCCATGCAGGGCACATGTGTTAAATTTCCCAGTCTCAACGCTGCCAACAGATTGCTTCCATTGTCACACACCACTTTTCCGATCTGCAGTTGGTGTGGGGTCAGCCACCGATCGGCCTGTGACTGCAGAGATGACAGGAGTACAGATCCAGTATGGTTTTTGCTTTCCAGGCACGTCATCCCCAAGACAGCGTGACAACGGCGTACCTGGCACGTCGAATAGCCTAGGGGGAGCTGGGGGTGCACAGGTGTGGAGGAGGAGAAGGAGGACCCAGCAGCAGAGTAAGAAGAAGAAGAGGAAGAAGACGAGGTAGAGAGCGATGGAGGAGTAGAGGTGGTGGCAGAACCGCGTGCAATCCGTGGCGGTGACACCAACTCCACTGTTGTTGTTGTTGTTGAGCTACCCATTCCCTGCTTCCCATTCCCAGCCATTACCAAGTTCACCCAGTGGGCAGTGTAGGTGACATACCTGCCCTGACCATGCTTGGAGGACCATGTGTCAGTAGTCATATGGACCTTTGGCCCAACACTAAGTGACAGAGATGCGGTAACTTGGCTCTGCACATGTTGGTACAGGTGTGGTATTCCCTTTTTAGAAAAAAAATTGTGGCTGGGTACCTTCCACTGCGGTGTCCCAATTGCTACAAATTTGCGGAAGGCCTCAGAGTCCACCAGCTGGTATGGTAAAAGCTGGCGGGCTAAGAGTGCGGGCAAGCCAGCTGTCAGACGCCGGGCAAGGGGGTGACAGTCAGACATTGGCTTCTTACGCTCAAACATGGCCTTCACAGAAACTTGGCTGGTGGCAGATGACTGGGAATGGGAACAGGTGGTCAAGGTGGAAGGCGGAGTGGAGGGTGGTTCAGACGGGTCAAGGAGAGCAGAGGTAGAGCAGTAAGATGCTGGACCAGAAGGAGTGTGGCTTTTAGTTTGCCTGTTGCCTTTGAGGTGTTGCTCCCAAAGTGCTTTGTGCTTGCCGCTCATGTGCCTTCGCATAGAAGTTGTACCTATGTGGCTGTTGGGCTTACCAAGGCTCAGTTTCTGACTGCACTCATTGCAAATTACAATGCTTTTGTCAGAGGCATACACATTAAAAAAATCCCACACTGCTGACTTTTTGGAAGTGTGCGATCTGGCGGTAACAGTAGAAGTTGGCGGCATTGGCGGCAATGGCGGGTGCGTTGGCCGGCTGAACACAGGTGCCGATACATGTTGTTGCCCTACTGATCCCTGCGGGCTGTCCTCCCTGCTTCTTCTAAGTCTTATTCTCCTACTGCCTCTCTGACTCTCCGTCTCTCCATCTGAACTACCCTCCTCTTGCTCTCTTCTACTAGGCACCCACAAAACATCAATCTCCTCATCATCATTCTCCTCAGATGCATCAATTTCTTCTGACACATCACAGAAGGAAGCAGCAGCGGGGACCTCCTCCTCATCACTCATTATGTCCATCTCTGTCGTGTTCTCTGCCAGAATTAAATCTGGTGTAACGTCCTCATCTCCTTCATCTTCTTCTGGCAATAATGGTTGCGCATCACTCAGTTCAAGAAACTCATGGGAAAATAACTCCTCTGACTCCAGTGAAGAAGGGGCACCGGTGGTGGAGGAAGTGTTACGTGGGGTGGCCATAGCAGTGGAGGATGAGGAGGATGTTGTGGTAAAGTTAGAAACGGTAGAGGATGGGGTGTGCTGTGTAAGCCAGTCAACTACCTCTTCAGCATTTTGGGAGTTCAGGGTCATTGGCTTTTTAAAACTGGGCAATTTGCTAGGGCCACAGGATTGCATAGCAGCACGGCCCCTAGCACGGCCTCTGCGTGGCGGCCTGCCTTTGCCTGGCATTATTTTTAAAAAAACAACAACAACAAAAACTCAGTTGGTTTTTCTGGAAACGATAATACACACAGCTAGATGGCAGTTTGAAGAAAACACTGTGCAAATAATGCCTACAAGATCAACGTATACACTACTACAGCGGTGGATACGGATTACGTAAAATATATGAATGCTGCTTGAAAAAAAGTAACTCAAGTGGTTTTTCTAGAGACGATAATATTATCAATATTTAGACAAAATGTGAACAAGCTCACACAGCTAGATGGCGGTTTGAAGAAAACACTGTGCAAATACTGCCCACAAGATCAACGTATACACTACTACAGCGGTGGATACGGATCTCGTAAAATTTATTATGGCTGCTTGAAAAAAGTCACTCCGGTGTTTTTTCTGGAGACGGTAATATTATGGATATTTAGACAGAATGTGAACAAGGTCACACAGCTAGATGGCAGTTGGTTGAATAACACACTGGGCAAAAAATGCCTACAGGGCAAATAATGCCTAAAAGGTCAACTTATACACTACTACAGCGATGGATACAGATTACGTAAAATATGTTATGGCTGCTTGAAAAAAGTCACTCCGGTGTTTTTTCTGGAGACGGTAATATTATGGATATTTAGACAGAATGTGAACAAGGTCACACAGCTAGATGGCAGTTGGTTGAATAACACACTGGGCAAAAAATGCCTACAGGGCAAATAATGCCTAAAAGGTCAACTTATACACTACTACAGCGATGGATACAGATTACGTAAAATATGTTATGGCTGCTTGAAAAAAGTCACTCCGGTGTTTTTTCTGGAGACGGTAATATTATGGATATTTAGACAGAATGTGAACAAGGTCACACAGCTAGATGGCTGTTGGTTGAATAACACACTGGGCAAAAAATGCCTACAGGGCAAATAATGCCTAAAAGGTCAACTTATACACTACTACAGTGATGGATACGGATTACGTAAAATATATTATGGCTGCTTGAAAAAAGTCACTCCGGTGTTTTTTCTGGAGACGGTAATATTATGGATATTTAGACAGAATGTGAACAAGGTCACACAGCTAGATGGCAGTTGGTTGAATAACACACTGGGCAAAAAATGCCTACAGGGCAAATAATGCCTAAAAGGTCAACTTATACACTACTACAGCGATGGATACGGATTACGTAAAATATATTATGGCTGCTTGAAAAAAGTCACTCCGGTGTTTTTTCTGGAGACGGTAATATTATGGATATTTAGACAGAATGTGAACAAGGTCACACAGCTAGATGGCAGTTGGTTGAATAACACACTGGGCAAAAAATGCCTACAGGGCAAATAATGCCTAAAAGGTCAACTTATACACTACTACAGCGGTAGTAAAATAAAAAAAAGTAAAATAAAAAAAAAATGAATATTAAAAAAAAAAAAATTAAAGTTGGTGCTGCTGAACTACTAGGAGCAGCAGATTAGCACACCAGTCCCACTCCCCAACACTGCTAGACTAATAGCACTGGGCTCTTATAGTAGTAGTAGTAGTAGTAGTAAAACAACAAAAAAATAAATAAAAGCAGTCCTTACAAGGACTACTGTTATTGCAGCAGTCAGCAGATGAGATCAGAAGCAGGACAGCTGCCCACTGCAGCTACATACAGAGCACTGCAGTAGAAGGTAGATTACTAGCCAGCAAAGCTACCTAAGCTTAAATGTCCCTCAAACCCCTGCAGACTTCTGTCCCTCCAATAACAGAGCAGTATCAAAACGATTACTAGCCAGCAAACTTTCAACTGTCCCTGAAATCACTAACAGGCAGCAGCTCTCTCCCTACACTATCTCTTCAGCACACAGGCAGAGTGAAAAAACGCTGCAGGGCTTCGGTTTTTATAGGGAAGGGGAGTGGTCCAGGGGAGAGCTTCCTGATTGGCTGCCATGTACCTGCTGGTCTGGGGTGAGAGGGCAAAAAAAAGCGCCAACAATGGCGAACCCAAAATGGCGAACGTCGCGCGACGTTCGCGAACTTCCGGCGAGCGCGAACACCCGATGTTCGCGCGAACAAGTACGCCGGCGAACAGTTCGCGCCATCTCTATTCTCCAGCAGGGAATGTCGCCAGAAACATACAACTGGAAATACATAACAGTTCACCACATCCTAAAAAATGTTTTCCTTTGTATCTTAGTACTCGGGGTATCAGAGTTCCCAGGAGGGCCTAATTCTTAGGGTGTCTATCAGGCCTAGAGATGTGTCCTTCTCAGGGCGTCAAGAGCTGTATATAATCATCTGTATCTCTAAATAGTAACCATCTCAACCATATGTCTCTATAGTTTGAGTGTTGCTTGCTAGAGAAGGTGGATAGCTCCTCAAATTTGGAAATTTCATTGACTTTCATAACCCATTCCTTAACAGATGGAGGGATGGTAAATTTCCAAAGTCTAGGGATGAGTACCTTGGCGGCATTAAGTAGGTGTCGCTCCTTAAGAAATATCCTGGGATCCCTCTTCATTCTCCATTTCCCAAAATAATAGTATTCGAGCGGGGGAATAGGGTAATTTCCTCCCTAAGATAGTAGAGCAAAGCCATAGAATCGTAGCCCAATATTCGGCTAGGCCGGGGCATTCCCAGAAAATATGTAGGAGAGAACCTACATTAGCTTTACATCTCCAACATATGTTACTGACAGTGGGGTAAATGTGGTTCAACTTAATCGGTGTATAGTACCACCTGCACAAAATTTTATAGATTAACTCTTGGATTTTACAACATCTAGAGCTGAACATTAGGTTAGCTATACCCCTCCTATGTAAATCTTCAGAGATGTTCAAGCCAAGATCTCTTTCCCAAGCCTTTATGAATGTCAGTTGCTTCTTTTCTATCACAAGCCCTAGCATATCATAAATAAGCGATGTCATATATTTTGGAGGGATCATCATGATACATAAATTTTCAAACGGAGTTAGTTGCCTCCCCATTATTTTATTGCCCCCCAAGTAGACAAAGAAATGTTTGATTTGGCAGTATTTATAATCTTGGAGGATTTCACTAGGTCTGGCTTGCTTAAGAACGTCTAGACTAGCAAGTTGCCCTTTCTCTAACACATGTACAAATTGTAGATGGCCATCTACCAACCACACGCGAAAATCATTAGGCCTAAGTGCTGCTGGAAATGCCGGGTTGTTCGTAATTGGCATTAGAGGTGAAGGGAAAGATGTAATTTTGGCGTTACATTTTACTTGGTCCCATGTCGTCAAAGTATTTTTGAGTAGTGGATGTGAGTTATGCAATATCCTCTGGTGTATCTTATCTATCCAAGGCAGGTGTATAAGGTGTGTGCCCCTTGTTGTCCACATGGTAGGACCAATCAAGTATCCTATTAAGTATAGCCGCTTTAAGATAACGTGTGCAGTCTGGGAGAGCCAGGCCACCTTCAATTTTTTTCCTGTGTAGGATAGCTGATTTGATCCTTGGAGGTTTGTCATTCCATATAAATTTGATGATGGAGGATTGAAAGGTCCTCAACCAATTATTAGGGTAGTAAAGTGGGACACATTGAAACAGATAAAGCAATCGAGGCATGACATTCATTTTGATGACATTAATTCTGCCCACCCAGGACAGAGGCTGCTTAGACCAAGTTTGAAGATCTTTAGCTAAAGTGTTGTGTAATTTCTTACAATTGATTTCCACCCATTCGTCATAGTCTTTGGTGATCGTAATGCCTAAGTAAGTAAACTGTTTGTGTGCCCAGCTGTATGGGAAATTCTGAGAGAGCCCCTGAATCATTTGAGGTTGGATAGATATATTTAGCGCTAAGGACTTGGAGTAGTTTATCTTGAAATTTCCAAATATTTCAAATAAATTATTTAAATTGGGGATTGAGATTATAGGATTTGTTATGAAGAGAAGTAGGTCGTCTGCGTAGGCTGCTATTTTATGTTGTCTATCCCTGACCTCAATACCAGAAATGTCTAAATGAGACCTGATATGTATAAGAAGAGGTTCCAAGGCGATGGCAAATAAAGTGGGTGAGAGGGGACAGCCCTGCCTGGTGCCGTTCTTAATGTTTATGTAATCGGAAAGCACCCCGTTTACCCTGACTCTAGCTACAGGTCCATCATATAAAAACTGGATCCATTTACTAATGCGTTCACCCAAGCCAAATTTTGTAAGGCACCTAAACATGTATGTCCAGTTGACTCTATCAAAAGCCTTTTTGGCATCTGTGGACAGGAGCATGAGGGGGGTATTGGTATGCTTTGCGTAATGAAGTATATGGATTAATTTATTAGTGTTGTCTAAGGAAATCCGAGCATGTTTTATGTTTTATAATAGCCTATAGTGTAACCATCCGGGTCGGAAATGATTTAAGCGCTTGGGAAACTTCATCAGCGGTAATGTCTGCGTCTAGAGCTAATTGCTGAGCTGAATTTAAGCAGGAGATAGTAACCGAGTTAAGAAATGTATCTATGGCGTCAGTATGGGGGGTTCCAACAACTACTGTTGGGGATTTGGGCTGGTATAATGCAGAGTAGTACCTATGAAATTCCTGAGCTATAAGAGGGCTGTGAAGCAATGCACAACCCGTCTTAGTTTGTATGCTATGGATATGATTTCTGGAGACTACGCAAGAGGCGTGCAAGCAATCTGCCACATTTGTTCCCGTGTTCATAAAAGCGCTGCCTAATTCTCATTATGACTTTTTCCATGAAGAGGTCATAATGGTTTGTCAATTCTGTACGTAGCTCAACTAATTTCGTTAGATTTGCTATATCAGGGGCACTCTTATGGGCAGTTTCCAATTTTTGAATTTCAAGTCGCAGTTTCTCGTGTTTGGCCTTATGTGCCTGTTTCCTCCTAGAGCCTAATTGGATGAGGATGCCCCTGATATAGCATTTATGTGCCACCCAGACCGTGACGGGGTTAACATCGTCTGTCACATTTTCCTTAAAATAATTTGTAAGAGCTACCTTAAGTTCGTCAAGAAATGCCTTATCTTTCAGCCCAGCTTCGTTCAATCTCCAAGTGACTTCCCTAGAGAAATCTGTGTTCAAAGAAACTGTCACGGACAAAGGAGCGTGGTCAGACCATGTGCGTGTGTAAATTTCAGCATTACCCAGAGCGCCAAGATGGTGTTGGGATAGGAACAAATAATCAATTCTAGTATAAAGGTTGTGTCTGGCAGAATTAAAGGTATTGTCCTTTCCTGTGGGTTTGACAAGACGCCATGAGTCTACTACCTGCAGACGATGTAAATCTTTAACAATATTACGAGTGATACAGGTACACTGGATTTGCCTGAAGAGCAATCTATGATTGGATCAAGAGGAACATTCAAATCCCCACCCAAGATTAAAAGGCCTTCCGTGAAGCCCAGTAGGACCTCTGAGATGTTGTGGAATGCTACGTCTTGATGGTCATTAGGCAGGCAAACATTTGCAAAGGTAACTTTCTGAGTACCTAGGGTACCTTTAACAAAGACAAACCTCCCATTAGGGTCTTTTTTCGCGGATATGACCTTAAAGTTGAAGTTCCTTCCAAAGAGGATGGCCACCCCCTTAGTTTTATTCTTTTGGGGAACGCTAGTATACATCTCCGGAAAGTATTTATTTGACCATCGAGGGGCCAAGGCCATTTTGAAATGGGTTTCTTGTATAAAAGCTAACTGAGCTTTTAACTGTTTTAGTTCTGCACTAAGTAGGATACGTTTTTTGGGAGAATTGAGACCGTTTGCATTTAAGCTGACTACTTTTACCTGGGTATTACCCATTTTAGCTACTGGCTGCTGTCATGACTGCATTATATTAAGTACTGTTGGTAGAGCCAATAAGGAGTGTGTAAGGAAAGAGAAGGAAGAGAGAAATTCAGGAGCAGGGAAGGGGAGTGGAAGAACGGGAGGAGTAGGGAAGGAAGGTGGGGAAGAGGAAGTGAAAGGTGGGAAAGAGAGAGTTTACAGTAAGGTGGAAAGATAGATAAGGAGGAAAAGGAAGTAGGGAAGAAGGCAAGTTGAATATATAAGTGAGGAGAGAGTCTCCCCCTGAAAGGATAATACGCTCTTACTAGCGGGGGTACGACAAACTGTTATCCCTGGGTAGTTAGGGATAGTTTTGAGGCTGAGAGCAGGATCCTTTTTGAATAGCAACAGCAAATTACCAATTCACCAGTCTCTTGGCATTTATTGGCAGACCTTAATGAATTCTGAGACACAATGTAAAGAGGCTAATTAATACCCTGGGATGAATACCATCAGGTCCTGAACCAGATCTTAACATGTTCCAGTCTCTTTTAAATTTCCTCCTGAGAGAACCATCATTAGTTGTATTACTAGACTATTAATATTAAGAAGGAAACCTTCATTAACTGCTTCCTCATTTGTGTAGACCAGGGGTGTCCAAACTTTTTTTCTGCCATATGCAGTAAAATACACAAACAGCCGGACACTCACTTGAGTTTGTGACTTAAGATTTGGGGGCCGATTCACTAAATTCGAGTGAAGGATTCGAAGTAAAAAAACTTCGAATTTCGAAGTGTTTTTTGGGCTACTTCGACCATCGAATGGGCTACTTCGACCTTCGACTACAACTTCGAATCGAAGGATTTGAACTAAAAATCGTTCGACTATTCGACCATTCGATAGTCAAAGTACTGTCTCTTTAAAAAAAACTTCGACCCCCTAGTTCGGCAGATAAAAGCTACCGAAGTCAATGTTAGCCAATGGGGAAGGTCCCCATAGGCTTACCTAAGTTTTTTTGATCGAAGGATATTCCTTCGATCGTTGGATTAAAATCCTTCGAATCGTTCGATTCGAAGGATTTAATTGTTCGATCGAATGAATATCCTTCGATCGTTCGATCAAATTTTCTGCGTTAAATCCTTCGACTTCGATATTCGAAGTCGAAGGATTTCAATTCCTAGTCGAATATCGAGGGTGAATTAACCCTCGATATTCGACCCTTGGTAAATCTGCCCCTTGGTGTATTTGAGTGATGAGGTTTTCTTAGAGAGAACAGTGAGGGTCAAAATACTCTAAATGTTACACAGTTGACACAGTGATTATGGTTCCTACATTCAAACAAATTTGTTCTGCTTACTGAAAAAATATAGATATAATTATGACCAACTTTCCATATACATTTTAGAAAATGTTTTCATGTATTCTGCACAATATTTATTCATTAGGCAAAAACATTATTTTGGGTGAAGCATTACAATTTGGGAGAGACCCCGGTATTTACTGTCTACAGATTAATACACTGGCACACTCAGAAGTCTGACACCAGACCTAGAAGGGCACTTAGGAAACTAGAAGGTGATCTAGAGATATATCATGCGGGAAATACATTCTTACCATCCTCCCCTGTTTCACCATTAATGACTACAGAGCAAGCGCAGAAAGCTGTTTACGGTGGTGGGCTCCACGCCGGAAAGAGCTCAAACACCGGTAGACTTGGCCTAACGAACCCACGGGGAAGAGGAGGTCTTTATGGAATGAGACCAGCTAACCAATCCTACAAGTAGTGCGCAGACACTGCCTACTCATTGCACACAACTTGGAACTATGAGCAAGAGGGCACAGATTCAAGAGCATCTACTGCATACCACATGCACCAGAAAACACTGCTGGATCCAATTGCTGGGGTCCCAATTAAAAATGGATATCGGGCCGTAGTTTGGACACCCCTGGTGTAGACAGACGAAAAATAGTTCAGAATCTCTGCTTTTTCTCTGTTCTCATTAACCAGCTGACCCTCCTCTGACATTAAGGGTCCCATCCTTTCTGCTTAATTTCCATATCAATTTTATCTTGCCTGCTTTTTTGCATGATTTATTGGCCTCCTTGTACCTTATAAATGATTCGGCTGTACCAGATAACTTGAAAGCCTTAAAAGCAGGTCTTTTCTTACCCACCTCAACACCAACGCTTCTATTGAACCAAAAAGGTTTTGCTTTTGTGGCGATGTTCCTTGCTTACAAGTGGAATATACTGATTTATTATATAGAAGACCCATTTTTGTTCTGTGTTTTAGCCCAGTGAAAATCCTTTCCCAGTTAATATGTGGGAAAATCATTCAGTAAATAGATCCCAATAGAAACATGTGACTCTATAATAACCAGTCATTCCCACTGCTGGAAAGTTCATGTTGGAGAGACTCATATCATTCAGTAAATAGATCCCAATAGAAACATGTGACTCTATAACAGAGATCCCCATCCTTTTAGTACCAAATAGCCAATCACAGCCCTTTGTTGCCTCCAAGCTTGAAATATAATCACCTGCTTTGGGGCCACTGGGAGCAACATCGAAGGGGTCGGAGAGGAACATGTTACTCATGAGCTACTGGTTGGGGATCACTGTTCTAGGGTATCAAACATGAAGTTGGCACTACATTTATACTGCTGTGTTTTATGGGGCTTTAGGGTTAGGGTTGAAACTAACCCTAATGAAACTGGCACCTCAAGTTTGCTGCTATGTGTTGTAGGGACATTAAACATGAAGTTGGCACTGCACTTTTATGTTTCTATGGGGGAATGTAATATGGGTCGCTAGCACAAAAATCATTCGCAATGTCAATAAATGTTCACAAATTGCGAAATTTTTCCTTTGCGAACACTTTACCCCTCACATAACATTAAGATTAGCAATTGTATCGTTTGCGACCATTCTCAGTGTGTGTAATAAAATGTTGCAATCGCAAACCAATTTGTGTGTTAAAGGTGTTAAAGGTTCTCAATGAGCAATTAAGATTCACAATGTGATTAAAGCCTAATGAAGAAAATTACACTGCGACCGGCAAATTTTGGCCCTGGCAAATTTTCATTTGCAAAAGTTTTGCTTTTTGTGAATTTTATTATATTTTTCCCAATGTGTTCTGGGTGTTTATACATAAAGTTTGCACCAATTCATACAGCTATGTGCTCTGGGGCATTAAACATACATCAACAAAGTACATTTATAGATAATGGCCAGTGTTAGGCCTGTGCGTCTGCTCAGAGATCAGCTTTCATCACCCTACGGCTGGAAGAATAATTTAAATCTTTGTTTGGTTGCTATGGGTTACTGCTAAGTTTTAGCAAATCTTTCACCACCGAGAAACCCTTAATTTATTGTATTCCAAGCATTTGCTATATAGGAACCCCCAGCTACAGTATTGGGTAAATGGTCATTCCTAAGAGCCATGAGGAAAGTCATTAGATTGGATTACGTAGAAAGTACAAGATACTCAGATGCAAGTGCTCCCCCAGCTCTGGGAAATGGACTTATTCACTTATTATTTGGCTACATTGTTTGTAGGCCTTAGGGTTGCCACCTTTTCTGGAAAAGAATACCAGTCTTCCTATATATTTCTCTTTATTCCCTATTAATAACATTGGGATCACTGACCTTCCTATATATTTCTCTTTATTCCCTATTAATAACATTGGGATCACTGACCTTCCTATATATTTATCGTTATTCCCTATTAATAACATTGGGATCACTGACCTTCCTATATATTTATCTTTATTCCCTATTAATAACATTGGGATCACTGACCTTCCTATATATTTATCTTTATTCCCTATTAATAACATTGAGATCACTGACCTTCCTATATATTTATCTTTATTCCCTATTAATAACATTGGGATCACTGACCTTCCTATATATTCATCTTTATTCCCTATTAATAAGATTGGGATCAGGCCTCAGGCTCACCCTAAACAACAAGAGCTTACAGTCTGCTGAATGTATTGATGGAGGCAGCAATCATTAACACTGAGTACATAGCGATTCATTACTCAGTCTCAGGAGAGATGCAAATATGTTTTTCCTTTACTGAAATCCCCAAAGGAGCCTTTAATCTCCTCACATTGTGCTGAACAAATTGCTGGGCAATTACAGGAGACAACTGGCAGTGCACAGAGGAATAGCAGTGGAATCATTAAATAGTGATGCTCCTATTGTCACATGAAAGACTCAAGGGTCCTCACAATTGGCCTCTGTGAAGGGAAAGTAAATTGGCAACTGAAAGCTCTTTGTGCTGTGGAAGAATGAATTGGTCCTTGGGGGCATTGACATTGCAGAGAGGAATGTGACCCCCCAGCACAGAGCTGTTTATCGGGGACTCAGAGATGTCAGTGCAGGTCCCCACAGGGGAAACTCATAAAGAAGCAGCAGCTCAAGCCTCAGACCCCCATCCAACCACACCTGAACAGCCCCTCTGCCCAATCAGAGGCAAATAGGAGGGGCAAGAGGGGAGATAGGGATCCTTGTAGGGGAATGAAAGCCGGAGAGAGAGAAGCACTGCTACTGTTTTCTACAAAGGGATAGTTTAGGGGAGCTGTCTGCATTACACTCGGGGTGCTGTTGGAGTAAGAAACATTATAGCAAAGATCAGTGAGCCTGGGAAGGGACGGTGTCAATTGCAAGGAAGGCTGAGCTTCTAACTGTCACTTAGTGAGGGATTTGGGGAGTGTGAGACAGTGTGTGAGACAGTGTGTGAGACAGTTTGTGTGAGACAGTGTGTGAGACAGTTTGTGTGTGAGACAGTTTGTGTGTGAGACAGTTTGTGTGTGAGACAGTTTGTGTGTGAGACAGTTTGTGTGTGAGACAGTTTGTGTGAGACAGTGTGTGAGACAGTTTGTGTGAGACAGTGTGTGAGACAGTTTGTGTGTGAGACAGTGTGTGAGACAGTTTGTGTGTGAGACAGTGTGTGAGACAGTTTGTGTGAGACAGTGTGTGAGACAGTTTGTGTGTGAGACAGTTTGTGTGAGACAGTGTGTGAAATTGGTAAGGGATGTAAGTATAACAGATTGAATCTCTGGGTGCACTTGGGGTGCCAGAATGATGTCGGTGTTTGTATAAGGGGACAGTGAGTGCTCAGCTTGGCATTATATGAGAAGGTGGCAGTGGAGGGAACAGCTTGATAGTGTTTGGGCAGTTGGCATAAGCTGGAAGTTTCTATTGTGACATTGCTCCAAATGGTGAATGTGGTTGACACTCAATACTTTGTGTGTGTTAGTAGTTGGCATAGACAGTAAAGAGTTCATTATAGGGTGGTAGACAGCAGTGTGACAGTTGGTACAAAAGTGTATTAGAGGGTGGCATTGCTTGGCACAAGTAGCCCCGCATTAGATGCTGCTAGAGAGTCTAAACAAAGCCGGTGGTATATAGTCAATTATAAGATAAAAAGGCTGTAAGGGTGGCACTGGTTGGCACAGTGTAACATTGGATAAGAGGACGGAAGTGGTTGGCACAGAGTAGCTGTTCTCGGGATAGAATGCCAGTGCAATAGAATGTGGCAGAGAGTGTAAGAGTGACAGTAGTTGGCACAGAGTAGCAGGGTAGGTGTAAGTTACAAGTGGTGGGAGCACATACTATCAGCAGCCAGTGTTCCTAAAATTGTCAGTATAAATAGTGTGAGATAGAGAAAAACAGTAAAAATGCTGGAGGAACCCTGGATCCGGACTATGCAGCGCCTCTTCTACCCCATCATGTCTGCCTTTGGCATGCCAGGTAAGTCTTTATACTGTGCCCTGTTACAACATACCCAACTATGTGCCATTCTACTCACCTCTCAGTACAGAGCCATAGAGACCCTCACATATAGTATCTCATTAATCATGTCATGCTAATCATTTTCTGCTTGGTACCCAATGTCCTCAATTGAAAACGAAAGAAATGGAGGCCCCAAAACACAAAACATAGTGACTCACCAGGTGCTCCAGACCCTCAGCTTAGGGGAGCGTAGAAATATGAAAAGATGATCCACAAAAAACAGGCCATCAAAAAGAAGTGAAAAAGAAACCCTTTTATGTATAACATCAGAAGTATATTATATAACATTTCATGCCTGCACTTAATCATAGGCTAAATACATACATAACATTTAATAGAATCTGGAGGAGAAAGCCAAGTGGAGATATGACACTCACCACCATACTTGGATCTCTAAAAATATGGCCATTTTTGGTTACGACTTAGCAACCAGATTACCAGACAATATTTAGTTATGGAAAATATCAGAAGATATCTATTGATAATATGCTTAATGTGTGGAAATTGGGGGCTATATACAACACAAAGAGGGTCTTTTTGGACCCTTCTCTAGACTTCCCAAATGGGAGAAGTCATGGCTCTCTCAAGAGCTTTAGTAAGTGAGTGCATATTACAAATCCTTGCTAAATTTGTATCCCGAGGTTTGTACGACTCAAACATTTGAACACAGTCTCCTGAGATGTAGGAATTGGCCAATCGGGATGTTTCTAATGAGATGTTTGGGATGGGAGCCTGTAGGTTATTTCCATATAAAGAAGTCACACCTCAATGGCCACTGCCCACCAACTTAATAACCTAAAACATTAATACAATTGTGTTTCGCTTATGGTTTCACGAGTCTCTCAAAAATCATTTACACACCACTAAAGTATGTGCAGCTGAATTTATTGCATGTAGAGCAAGTAGGAGAAAAAGATACACATCAACGTTTCAGCACCTTCTTCTCAACCAAGACTGGGACATCCCGAGTCAGTCGGCAGAGAAGCCTCAAACGTTGGCCCTGGGCAGTTCTCACGTTTACTCCAACAAAATGGAGACCCCCAGTTTTATATTCTCTAGTAAACAATGAGCTCATATCATTATCAATGCGCTTGGTCAACAAGAGATCATCACTGACCAACCTCCCAACAAGCACATCCAGAGCAGAGATCAGTTATTAGTATTCTGCCCCCGGCTATAAGAAAGGAAGTTCCCATGGGAATTTCCAGAACTAATAAACATGTTAGTAATAAATAGGATTCATAAACATATTAGCTCAGTGACTGAGTTCAATAGTACTTTCGTTATTGGGGTCTGTCTGTCTGTGAACAGTTCTGTCTCATACAAGACATTTCTATCAAAGTATTACCCAATAACCACTAGGTACCCAATATATTCACTCTCTCATATAGACTCATGGCAATAACTAGTGAGCGAATTTATTCGGCAAATAAATTTGCGAAATTGGCAAAAATTATTTTGACGCCGGCGCCATCAGAATTGTTGCCAGCGTCGGAATTGTCGCCAGCGTCAATTCATGAATTTTGCGGGAAATTTGCGAGTTTTCCAGCAAAGCGAAATGAAATTCACCCATCACTGCCAATAACAACTAGGTGCCCAATATACTCATCCTTCCATATCGACTCATACCAATAACCACTAGGTGCCCAATATATTTACTCTCTCCTAGAGGGGCAAATTCACTAAGCGCCGAACACTAACGTTACTTCGCTAGCGTTTGGCATTTTCGTTACTGCGCAAATTCACTAATGAATGCTGGCGTAGATTCGCTAGTGTTACTTCGCACCCTTACGCCTGGCGAATTTTTGCTAGCGATGTAACTACGCAAATTCACTAACGCGCGCAGTGTACTGAACGCTACCTTTTACGCTAGACTTCCTTCACCACCTCAGACCTGGCGAAGCGCAATAGAGTAGATAGGGATTGTTTCAAAAAAAGTCAAAATTTTTTCTAAGTCCCAAAAAACGCTGGCGTGTTTTCTACATGATGGGTGATAGGCTGAAAAAGATCGCAAATTTTTTTGGGGCTCCCCTCCTTCCCCCCTACATTTCCTGACTCATGGCAACTTACCTAGACAGTGGGCACATGTGTAGGGCAAAATAACATTTTTATTTGATGTTTTGAAGCTTTTCTAGCCATTTGTAGTGCTGATACGTGTTCCTCCATTGAAATTTGAATTTGGCGCCGTATGCAAATTAACCATCGCTAGCGTAACTTCGTTTCGCTTAGCGAATCAACGCTAGTGCAACTTCGCAACCTTGCGCTACCCCTGAGCGCAACTTCGGATTTTAGTGAATTTGTGAAGCGCTGGCGAAACTACGCCTGGCGAAGTGAGGCGAAGTTACGCCTGGCGCAACTACAAATCTTAGTGAATTTGCCCCATAGACTCATACCAATAACCACTAGGTGCCCAATATAGTCACTCTACCATATCAACTCATACCAATAACCATTAGGTACTCAATATACTCACTCTCTCATTTATACTCATGCCAATAACCACTAGGTGCCCAATATACTCATCCTACCATATTGACTCATACCACTAGGTGCCCAATATATTCACTCTCTCCTATAGACTCATACCAATAACCACTAGGTGCCCAATATACTCATCCTACCATATCGACTCATACCAATAACCATTAGGTACTCAATATACTCACTCTCTCATTTATACTCATGCCAATAACCACTAGGTCTCCTATAGACTCATACCAATAACCACTAGGTGCCCAATATACTCATCCTACCATATCGACTCATACCAATAACCATTAGGTACTCAATATACTCACTCTCTCATTTATACTCATGCCAATAACCACTAGGTGCCCAATATACACACTCTCTCCTATAGACTCATGCAAATAACCACTAGGTGCTCAATATACTCACTCTCCCATATAAACTCATGCCAACAACCGCTAGGTACCAAATATATGCACTCTACTATATAGACTCATGCCAGTTACCCTTGGTACCGAATATACTCACTAAACCATAAAGACTCATGCTAATAACTACTATGTACCCAGTATACTCACTCTATCACATAGACTTGTACCAGTTAACTGCTATGTACCCAATATACTCACCCTACTATATAGACTCATGCCAGTAACTACTAGGTTCCCAATATACTCACTTTCTCATATAGACTCATGCCAGTAACTGCTACATATCCAATATACTCACTGTACTATATAGACTTATGCCAGTAACGAGTGATGGAACTACCTGGGGAGCAGGGGGTGCGAGTAGGCCATGGCCCGCACCCCCTCAGGGCCCCATGGCATTAGATTCCCAATATACTCACTCTACATATAGAGTTGTGTCAATAAATTCCTGGAACAATGTTGTAAGGCAGCTGATCAGAACCAAAGAATAGACAGGGGCGAGATTAGAATAGCAGCAGGGTGTGGGCAATTACTATGGAGGCACACATAGCTTTACTGTTGCCTTGTTGTCTGTCCTGTGTCTGGTTGTTATATTAGCCTCAGGCAGGTGTCTTGTGAGTAGCTTCTCTCTAGAGCATGTCCTCATGTCACTTAGAGATTCTCTCTCTGACTGTTGTCTCTAAGGCAATCACTCAGATTTCTGAGTCCTGAATGAGAGATCTTGAGGGCAACTAAATAAATGGGAATGCCACCAAATATTTCCCACTGAATAGGTAGAGTTGATTCCAGGCATTAGCACTATCACCTCACTTGCATCCAAAATCTTAGTTCTGATTGGCTAGTTAGCAGTTATGTTGCTGATTGTGTTCTATTGAGTTATGGAGGCATGTATATCATCTGATACTTATTCACCATAGATATTTAATATGTGAATAGTGGCAATCTGTTATTGAGAGGTGTGACATTCACCCCTGTGGGTTCTGCTGAGGGCTAAAGAAAAAAAGAGGGCTGTGGGAGACCCCCAAGACTAAGTAAGATATAGTACATAGGCCAAAGGAAAAGCAAAGAATCTGGCCAAATGAGCTAAAAAACATACAAAAGAGAGGGGAATGATCAATGCAATTCTTCTGATGGTTAACCACCTTCTCTCTTTTCTGTCAGCCAGCATTATCACCATCACCATCCTGTGGAAAGGCAACTTGGGGATGTCCAAGTCCATCATTTATTACTTAGTGGCCCTTGCTGTGGCCAACTTCCTCCTCATCCTAGTGGTGACTGTCTTCCGGGATATCTTCTACTTTTATGTGGATGTGACCTTGTGGTGGCCAGAGCCATCTTGTAGCATCAGCAACTGGATCTACTTCACTTGTGTTTATGCCCTCATCTGGCTTACTGTGGCTTTCACCTTTGATCGTTATGTCATTGTCTGTTGCATGAAACTGAAGCTGTGGTACTGCACCGCCAGGACAGCACAGATAGTAATAATTGCAATCTACGTGGCTGCTTTTGTGGTGGCCATGCCCACATATTGGATGTATGTTCCTGTCCGTACAACTCAGCCTGATGGGTCTTTGTTCCACATCTGCTCCTTGCACCGCAACCTAAGTATGATTCCATTCCTGTCTGCCTACGACCACATCCAGACAACCCTTTGGATTGTGGTTCCATTGGTCTCGCTGGTCCTGACAAATGGCCTGACTTTCTGGCACATCACGGTCACCACCAGGGTCAGACAAGGCCTAAAAAGTGTCCCATCTGGGAAAGAGTCTGAAGACCCAGAGGTGGCCCGAAGAAAGAAGTCTATGTCTCTCCTAGTGATGATCACCATTTCTTTCCTGGGTCATTGGCTTCCCAAAATGGTAATCAAAGTAGTGGAGAGACTTACCTACCCTCCTGTCAACCGCTATGATTTCTACCATGTTGTAAATGTGGTAAGGATGCTGTGTAACATGTTGATTGTCTTAAGCTCCTTCAGCAACATGTGCATCTACTCACTCACCATCAGCAAATTTCGGGGGGAGCTTTTCAGAGGAGCCAAGTATATGATCCGATTAATCTTCCGACACCCCTCTTCTTCCCTCCCACCTCCAAAGCAAGTCAAGGTATTCTCCATCTAAGGGCAGTATGTGAGGGTCAAGTGCTTGAGCTTCCAACCAACATCAATACCAAATGATTACCACTTTCCCAATGTATCTGTTCTCTTCCTATCTCATACAACCAAGAGAGGGTAACAATGATTATAAAGCTTTGTAGGGTACTGCCCCAAAGAGCCACAAGAATAAAAGCTGAGATGCCCCAATATGAGCAGTATGTCATTAATATAATGTATTAGTAGTAGTGAGGGATTCCTTAAGTTTACACTGTGATTTCACATGAACATTTTTATTTCCTTCAATGGACACCTTCACTTCATTCTGTGGACACCGTCACTTCCTTCATTGGACACAGTTATGAAATTAACTGTTTCTGGCTGTCACGTCAGTTATGTAGTATGAGAGAATCACATAAACATACCAAACTCTTTAAATACAAAATGTAGTCCATGTGTACTGGCCCCACAGACTTTGACACAGATGTCAGACTTACAGGCCTATAATTGCCAGGCTGAGATCATAATCCCTGCTTAAATATTATAATGATGTCATCTTTCCTCCAATCCATAGGTTCAAACCAGATAAAAGTGAGTCTGAGAAACTCAGGCCTAGGAAAAACTGAACTACTATAAGATCTCTCAGTACCTAAAGGTGAACTCCATCTGGCCCTGATGCCTTCTTCAAATTACTTTTGAGTAACCTTTATATGAACCGTATCCTGAGTCAGCCACTGACTGAATGAGCTGAACCATCATTGCCCCCATCAAGTGGGTCTTGAATCTCTGACTCCTCTAATTCATACACTGAAAAAAGGAACTAATTCAGCAGAGATACATTTCTGTCCATTTTGGAGCCATGCTCTCAACCTGAATCTTTGTACTATTAATATTCTGTTTTTATTGGAATTTGTCATGTCTTATATGAAAGACATACATGCAAATTCATCAAGTCTATGTGAAAGAACTACACCAATTTATCCAAAACAAAGCATTACATAGTAATTTATAGTTGACTCATGCCGACTAGGATTATCAACCCTGGGATTAAAATTTGTGGTAGGTGTGAAGTAAATAGAATGCAGTGACTCCTGGTGGGATATCTGTTAGATGGTAATCTCTTTGGTGTATATCTTGATAATAATGTTGCATTTCCACAAAGAATTGTGCTGTGTTTTATAATTTACGTCATAGTATAATTTTCTTAAACAAGTTTTTGGGGTTAGTCTTAGCCTCTGCCACAATCAGTGCCTCTTTTTTTATCTTTGCCTCCTGGATTGCTGTTTTACACACATACTTGTGTGATAATGATTTGATCTTCTTTCCTATTGACTTCTTTACTCCTGAACTGAGCCTACAGTGAGTCATTGACCCCTGACCAGTAGGAGAGCCCAGTTTCCTTATGGGTAAGACCACCATCAGGGGGTACAGGGAACTCTCCAGCCATGGGCCCTATGATAGAGGTGAGGCCCAAGAGAAGCAAAAGTCTGAGCTGAACTACACGGGAGCTGTAGGGGGGTGTTAGTTCAACAGTTCCTACAAGATGTGGTCTCATGGGTGAAAATATAACAGGATTGAAAAATTCAATGTGTAATTGTCATGAAAGATTTGCTGTTCAGATACACGTGGGCATCTTCATCCAAACAGATCCAATGTGATTGTCCAATCTGATCTGATCTTCACATTGGAATACATTGTACACCATCCGACTTTGGGGCAAATTCACTAAGCGCCGAAGCGCTGAACGCTAGCGTTACTTCGCTAGCGTTTGGCATTTTCGCTACTGCGCAAATTCACTAACGAACGCTGGCGTAATTTCGCTAGTGTTACTTTGCACCCTTACGCCAGGCGAAGTTTCGCTAGCGACGTAATTACGCAAATTCACTAACTTGCGCAGTGTACTGAACGCTACCTTTTACGCTAGACTTCCTTCGCCACCTCAGACCTGGCGAAGCGCAATAGAGTAGATAGGGATTGCTTCAAAAAAAGTCAAAATTTTTTCTAAGTCCCAAAAAACGCTGGCGTGTTTTCTACATTATGGGTGATAGGCTGAAAAAGATCGAAAATTTTTTGGGGCTCCCCTGCTTCCCCCCTACATTTCCTGACTCATGGCAACTTAGCTAGACAGTGGGCACATGTGTAGGGCAAAATAAAAAATTTATTTGATGTTTTGAAGGTTTTCTAGGCATTTGTAGTGCTGATACGTGTTCCTCCATTGAAATTTGAATTTGGCGCCGTATGCAAATTAGCCTTCGCTAGCGTAACTTCGCTTTACTTAGCGAATCAACGCTAGCGCAAGTTCGCAACCTTACGCTACCCTGAGCGCAACTTCGGATTTTAGTGAATTTGCGAAGCGCTGGCGAAACTACACCTGGCGAAGTGCGGCGAAGTGTGGCGAAGTTACGCCTGGCGCAACTACGAATCTTAGTGAATTTGCCCCTTTGTCTCATCATTTTGTAGCGGGTTTTATAACATCCCACAAAGATAAAGTCTGACCCATAAAATCTGCTTAAAATGTGTATTGTATCCCTAATAAAAGTGGATACAGGTATAAGGTAAACACAGGTATAAGGTAAACAGGTATAATGTGGATCATACAGGTATTAGGTGGATTATACAGGTACAAGGTGGATACAGGTATATTCAGGCTCATTTGTCCCAACGCATTTCATACTTAACGGAAAAAACTGACATTGTAAACAGAAAGGAGTGCGTATTTGCACAGATAATAAGTTATCAGCTCCTTCTCCCCTATAGGATCGGTGGCCACTGTAACAGAAATGGTCATTTGAAGGATTAACTCTTGGGCTTTGTATATGGCCCCTTCATTGGCTTAAACTATTGTATTTCCCTATAGACCTCCCCATGAGTGCCATTGGGATCATTTGATTGGATACTGATATTAAAGCCACACAGAGGGGTAGAAAGCTACAGATACCCCCGGGGGGCAGTTGGGCTCGTTGCACATTAGGATTTGGCTCCTCCAGGGCCTCGTGGCTTCAGAGAAATGGAGGAGCTTGTGCTTAATGTCCATTGACCTGTAGGTGACAGTTATTCATAAACGACAGTCACTCCACCACATCTTCACTGAATGTCAGCAGCTCCATGATGTGACGCTCCAGCTGAGCAAACGAGGGTCTCAAGGGAGACTCTCTCTTCCAACACATGTTCATAATGCAGGAGACATTCTCCGGAGAGTCTCTGGGGGGCTGCAGGGTCCCCCCACCCATTAGTTCCATGACGTACTGCTCATTGGTTTTCTCTGCGGGAAAGTAAAGGAAGAAATGAGAATTCCCAGCGACTGCACTGTCTCTGTGTGCACCCCTCTTTATTCTGTGGGTGGGGTTCAGCCCACAGTCAGGGAAATATAGAGGAAGGTGCAGGGAGTCGCTATCACTGTACATACAGTAAATATGGCTTCTTCCCAAAGTATGTTCTGCACCTTCTAGTCAAAAATATCCACATATTGTAGAGAAACAAATTACTAAGTAATAATAATGATTGGCCATCAGTGCTTCAGCCAATGAGCTCTCTGCACTAGCCCCAAATCACTTGTCACTGGCCCAGGGCTAGTGCTGAGAAGCAAATTGCTTTTCATTTCACTGTTCTGCACGTTCTATGCAAAACTTTATCTTATTGTTTTTATAGTTTTTAAATTATTTGCCTTTTTTCAACTTTTATATAGGGGGGTCATTGACCTCAGCAGTGTAACTTACCCTTTAGGGTCCCTGGCTGGTCTCCTTGTTGTTAATCACTCACCTGGAAAAGGCATCTTCCCATAGGTCACAATCTCCACCAGTAACACTCCGAACGACCACACATCCGATTTACTGGAATACTTTTGCTCTGAGAAAACTTCTGGTGCCATCCACTTAATAGGGATCTTAGCATCTGCCAATGGGAGCAGAGAAGAGGATGAGTGATTCATTGGTGGGGAGGAAAGGAGATCTCACCATCAGCACAGGAAGGGGTTCTTTACTGTAAGGGCAGTCAGGTTATGGGTTTTCCTATCAAAAGTTAGTGATGGGGGAAGAATACACTTGGGGTAAAACTGCATTTGTCCAGGTGGGGGTTTGTTTATTAGGATAAGTGTGAAAGGAGATTAGACAGAATATGAGAGGGGGTTTCAGGGCTAGAATTAGGGGAAGGGAAAAGAGGCAACTGCCTAGGGCAGAACAATTGGGGAGGGGGCAGTGGGCAGGTACCTCTTCTACCTACTCCTACACTGGACCCACTTGTCACTTGAGTTGCACATGTCTGTGTATCTGTGTGTAAATGGAACATAGTATTTGTACCTGGATAGAGAACTGGCTAAAAGATAGACTACAAAGAGTGGTGGTAAATGGAACATTTTCTAATTGGACCAGTGTTGTTAGTGGAGTACCGCAGGGCTCTGTACTAGGTCCCTTGCTTTTCAACTTGTTTATTAATGACCTGGAGGTGGCCATTGAAAGTACTGTTTCTATTTTTGCAGATGAGACTAAATTGTGCAGAACTATAGGTTCCATGCAGGATGCTGCCACTTTGCACAGTGATTTGTCTAAACTGGAAAACTGGGCAGCAAACTGGAAAATGAGCTTCAATGTTGATAAATGCAGGTTATGCACTTTGGCAAAAATAATATAAATGCAAGTTCTACACTAAATGGCAGTGTGTTGGGAGTTTCCTTAAATGAGAAGGATCTTGGGGTCTTTGTAGATAACAAGTTGTCTAATTCTGGGCAGTGTCATTTTGTGGCTACTAAAGCAAATAAAGTTCTTGTATAAAAAAGGGCATTAACTCAAGGGATGAAACATAATTGTGTCTCTTTATAGGTCCCTGGTGAGGCCTCATCTGGAGTATGGGGGCAGTTTTGGACTCCAGTCCTTAAGAGGGATATAAATGAGCTGGAGAGAGTGCAGAGACTAAGTGCAACTAAACTGGTTAGAGGGAGGGAAGAGTTAAATTATGAGGGGAGACTGACAAGGTTGGGGTTGTTTTCTCTGGGGGAAAAAAGGCGCTTGTGAGGGGACATGATTAGACTTTACAAGTACATTAGAGGACATTATAGACAAATAGCAGGGGACCTTTTTACCCATAAAGAGAATCACGTACCAGAGGCCTCCCCTTCAGACTAGAGGAAAAGAAGTTTCATTTAAAGGAACAGAGTAGGGGGTTCATCACAGTGAGGACAGTGAGGTTGGGGAATGCACTGCCGGGTGATGATTCAGTTAATGACTATAACAGGGACTTGGATGATTTCTTGGACAGACATAATACAAAGGCTATTGTGATACTAAACTCTATAGTTAGTATAGATATGGGTATATATCATTTATGTGACAGTAGGGAGGGGTGTGTGTATGGGGCTGGGTTTTCATTTGGAGGGGTTGGACTTGATGGACTATATGTGTATCCGTGTGTGTATATATATATATATATATGTGTGTGTGGTGGAGGAAGTGGGGGTGAGCTGGGCAACTGGATTTTCTAGGGTGCCCGGCCTCTGGCTGGTTTGGGGCTCATTCCAGTGATGGAGATACAGTGGATATATAGGGAATATAGGGAATCACCTGCAGATATGGCAATAGATGAGCTGTTCATGAAACGAGCCAATCCAAAGTCTCCAATTTTACAGGACAACATGGCGGAAAGCAGAATATTCTCAGTTCTCAGGTCTCGGTGAACGCAAAGATTCTTCTCCATGTAATCCATCCCCTGGCAAATCTGCACCCCGGAAATACAAGAAAAAGCACTTATTAACTGTAACTGATGAACCAGCCACACCTTATTCTCACTAGTCATTTGTACCCCAAATGTATATGACTCTGAATAGGAACATCCTCTCTATATATACACATTCCTGCAGCCTTGTGCCTTTATATGGTCACAGAACAACCCCTCAGTGACTTCTAATATCCTTATCATTTACAGTAGGGGGTACATTATCCCTTATAATACATGAGTGATACTCAGAGTTCCCTGTATAACTCAGCCTGCAGCCTTGTGCCTTTATATGGTCACAGAACAACCCCTCAGTGACTTCTAATATCCTTATCATTTACAGTAGGGGGTACATTATCCCTTATAATACATGAGTGATACTCAGAGTTCCCTGTATAACTCAGCCTGCAGCCTTGTGCCTTTATAAGGTCACAGAACAACCCCTCAGTGACTTCTAATATCCTTATCATTTACAGTAGGGGGTACATTATCCCTTATAATACATGAGTGATACTCAGAGTTCCCTGTATAACTCAGCCTGCAGCGTTGTGCCTTTATATGGTCACAGAACAACCCCTCAGTGACTTCTAATATCCTTATCATTTACAGTAGGGGGGTACATTATCCCTTATAATACATGAGTGATACTCAGAGTTCCCTGTATAACTCAGCCTGCAGCCTTGTGCCTTTATATGGTCACAGAACAACCCCTCAGTGACTTCTAATATCCTTATCATTTACAGTAGGGGGGTACATTATCCCTTATAATACATGAGTGATACTCAGAGTTCCCTGTATAACTCAGCCTGCATGATATAATACATGAGTGATACTCATAGAAGCAGTAGAACCCAGTAGAACATGTAGAAGCAGTAGATTCAGTAGAAGCAGCAGAACCCAGTAGAAATGGTAGATCCAGTAGAACCAGTACAAGCTGTAAAACCCAGTAGAAACAGTAGATCTAGTAGAAGTAGTAGCAGCAGTAGATCCAGTAGAATCAGTATATCCAGTAGAACCAATAGAAGCAGTAGATCCAGTAGAAGCAATAGAATCAATAGAACCAATAGAAGCAGTAGATCCAGTAGAACCCAGTAGAAACAGTAGAGCCAGTTGAAACAGTAGATCCAGTAGAACCAGTATAAACAGTAGATCCAGTAGAACCAGTAGATCCAGTAGAACCAGTAGAAACAGTAGACCCAGTAGATCCAGTTGAAGCAGTAGAAGCCAGTAGAAGCAGTAGAACCCAGTAGAAGCAGTAGACCCAGTAGAAGCAGTAGACCCAGTAGAAGCAGTAGACCCAGTAGAAGCAGTACAATGCATTAGAAGCAGTAGAACCCAGTAGAAGCAGTAGAACCCAGTAGAAGCAGTAGACCCAGTAGAAGCAGTAGACCCAGTAGAAGCAGTACAATGCATTAGAAGCAGTAGAACCCAGTAGAAGCAGTAGAACCCAGTAGAAGCAGTAGACCCAGTAGAATCAGTACAATGCATTAGAAGCAGTAGAACCCAGTAGAAGCAGTAGAACCCAGTAGAAGCAGTAGAACCCAGTAGAAGCAGTAGAACCCAGTAGAAGCAGTAGAACATGTAGAAGCAGTAGACCCAGTAGAATCAGTACAATGCAGTAGAAGCAGTAGAACCCAGTAGAAGCAGTAGAACCCAGTAGAAGCAGTAGAACATGTAGAAGCCGTAGAACCCAGTAGAAGCAGTAGAAGCAGTAGATCCATTAGAACCAGTAGAACGCAGTAGAAGCAGTACAACGCAGTAGAAGCAGTAGAACCCAGTAGAAGCAGTAGAACATGTAGAAGCTGTAGACCCAGTAGAATCAGTACAATGCAGTAGAAGCAGTAGAACCCAGTAGAAGCAGTAGAACCCAGTAGAAGCAGTAGAACATGTAGAAGCAGTAGACCCAGTAGAATCAGTACAATGCAGTAGAAGCAGTAGAACCCAGTAGAAGCAGTAGAACATGTAGAAGCTGTAGACCCAGTAGAATCAGTACAATGCAGTAGAAGCAGTAGAACCCAGTAGAAGCAGTAGAACCCAGTAGAAGCAGTAGAACATGTAGAAGCAGTAGACCCAGTAGAATCAGTACAATGCAGTAGAAGCAGTAGAACCCAGTAGAAGCAGTAGAACCCAGTAGAAGCAGTAGAACATGTAGAAGCCGTAGAACCCAGTAGAAGCAGTAAAAGCAGTAGATCCATTAGAACCAGTAGAAGGCAGTAGAAGCAGTACAACGCAGTAGAAGCAGTAGAGGCAGTAGAAGCAGTAGATCCAGTAGGACCCAGTAGAAGCAGTATAAATAGTAGCAGAAGTATAAGCAGTACAATGGGGCAGGGACTGACCTGTACAGAGAAATCCATCAGCTGCTGCAGCTCCAGGTCCCGGTTCTGCTGATGAGCTGAGAGAGAACAGACTGTGTATGAAATGCCTGGGAAATAGGAATGTTCCTGGGTTTGGTGCAATGGCAGTGTCTGTGCTGGGTCAGAACTTTTACTCCTCAGCCTGTGACTCTTCTTTTTTGTCACTTGTTTCTTTAAAGGGGATGTTCAACCTTCACATGTTTTAATTTTTTACAGTTGAATGTTGGTGTGAGTGTGAGTGTGAGTGGAGCAGCTGAGTGATCTAGGTGCAGATTCTGTTCCATTAGTTGATCCATTTCTCAGTAGGATCTATGGGGAATGTAGGTGCAACTATTGTATCAAGTCTAACAGCTGCCTGGAGTGTTGGAAGATGAACTTCCCCTTTAATATGCTCAGATATACAATATATACAGTATATACAATATATATATATATATAGACATGATGACATAT
This sequence comes from Xenopus petersii, assembly GCA_038501925.1. Taxonomy (NCBI): domain Eukaryota; kingdom Metazoa; phylum Chordata; class Amphibia; order Anura; family Pipidae; genus Xenopus; species Xenopus petersii. Next base: position 162,168 of record CM076681.1, on the reverse strand, counting down.
GTGCTGACACTTGCTAAGTAATGACTAATAGAACAATGTGCTTGTACAACTATAGTATAATACAGGCTCCTCTATGTACTGGAGAATCAAGCTGAGTATTGATTGTTACTTTATACACGTTGCTCTGCACTACTCTATAGTGTTGCTGTAATAAGTCTTGTATGTTGTGCAGCAGCTCCCGGGAGTTGTTGAAGTTGTGTCTCACAGTGAAATGCAACGCTGGGGCACAACTGACAGTTGCCATTAGGGGGCAGTAGACACCAGAGGTCTCACCTCTGAGATATCGTTTCAGGGTCCCCTTCTCCATATACTCAGTGACAATAAACACGGGGTTAGTCTGGAGACACACGGCATATAACTTCAGTAGCCTCTCATGACTCAACTTCCACATTGTGTCTGCTTCTCCATATAGAGACTGTTGTAACGACTGTGCTGTGACTGCAACGGAATCAACACTGTCATGCACCCCAACTCTATTGTATATTTATATATAGTGATCATATCCCCCTTATCTATTTATATATATAGTGATCATATCTCCTTATATATTTATATATAGTGATCATATCCCCCTTATCTATTTATATATAGTGATCATATCCCCCTTATCTATTTATATATATAGTGATCATATCTCCTTATATATTTATATATAGTGATCATATCCCCCTTATCTATTTATATATAGTGATCATATACCCCGTATATATTTATATATAGTGATCATATACCCCTTATATATTTATATATAGTGATCATATCCCCCTTATATATTTATATATAGTGATCATATCCCCCTTATATATTTATATATAGTGATCATATCCCCCTTATCTATTTATATATATAGTGATCATATCCCCCTTATATATTTATATATAGTGATCATATCCCCTTATATATTTATATATAGTGATCATATCCCCCTTATCTATTTATATATAGTGATCATATACCCCGTATATATTTATATATAGTGATCATATACCCCTTATATATTTATATATAGTGATCATATCCCCTTATATATTTATATATAGTGATCATATCCCCCTTATATATTTATATATAGTGATCATATCCCCCTTATCTATTTATATATATAGTGATCATATCCCCCTTATATATTTATATATAGTGATCATATCCCCCTTATATATTTATATATAGTGATCATATCCCCCTTATCTATTTATATATATAGTGATCATATCCCCCTTATATATTTATATATAGTGATCATATCCCCCTTATCTATTTATATATAGTGATCATATACCCCGTATATATTTATATATAGTGATCATATACCCCTTATATATTTATATATAGTGATCATATCCCCCTTATATATTTATATATAGTGATCATATCCCCCTTATATATTTATATATAGTGATCATATCCCCCTTATCTATTTATATATATAGTGATCATATCCCCCTTATATATTTATATATAGTGATCATATCCCCTTATATATTTATATATAGTGATCATATCCCCCTTATCTATTTATATATAGTGATCATATACCCCGTATATATTTATATATAGTGATCATATACCCCTTATATATTTATATATAGTGATCATATCCCCTTATATATTTATATATAGTGATCATATCCCCCTTATATATTTATATATAGTGATCATATCCCCCTTATCTATTTATATATATAGTGATCATATCCCCCTTATATATTTATATATAGTGATCATATCCCCCTTATATATTTATATATAGTGATCATATCCCCTTATATATTTATATATAGTGATCATATCCCCCTTATATATTTATATATAGTGATCATATCCCCCTTATCTATTTATATATATAGTGATCATATCCCCCTTATATATTTATATATAGTGATCATATCCCCCTTATATATTTATATATAGTGATCATATCCCCCTTATATATTTATATAAAGTGATCATATCCCCCTTATATATTTATATATAGTGATCATATACCCCTTATATATTTATATATAGTGATCATATCCCCCTTATATATTTATATATAGTGATCATATACCCCTTATATATTTATATATAGTGATCATATCCCCCTTATATATTTATATATAGTGATCATATCCCCTTATATATTTATATATAGTGATCATATCCCCCTTATATATTTATATATATAGTGATCATATCCCCTTATATATTTATATATAGTGATCATATCCCCCTTATATATTTATATATAGTGATCATATCCCCTTATATATTTATATATAGTGATCATATCCCCCTTATATATTTATATATATAGTGATCATATCCCCCTTGGGGTGGGGTTAAGTAATGGGGCACAGGGGTAAGTGGGGTTAAGTAATGGGGCACAGGGTTAAGTGGGGTTAAGTAATGGGCTACAGGGGTAAGTGGGGTTAAGTAATGGGGTACAGGCGTAAGTGGGGTTAAGTAATGGGTCACAGGGGTAAGTGGGGTTAAGTATTGGGGCACAGGGTTAAGTGGGGTTAAGTAATGGGGTACAGGGGTAAGTGGGGTTAAGTAATGGGGTACAAGGGTAAGTGGGGTTAAGTAATGGGTTACAGGGGTAAGTGGGGTTAAGTAATGGGGTACAGGTGTAAGTGGGGTTAAGTAATGGGGTACAAGGGTAAGTGGGGTTAAGTAATGGGTTACAGGGGTAAGTGGGGTTAAGTAATGGGGTACAGGTGTAAGTGGGGTTAAGTAATGGGGATATAACTGGGATTACCTTGTAGTTCCTTAACTGCCACGTTGATGGTGCCGTTCCATTTCCCGAGCCAAACGAGGCCGAAGCTTCCTCTGCCCAATTGTTTGATCCTCTCGATGGAGTTGGGGCTGATTTCCAGTTTATCGACAGTCGAGTGGGAGAGACTGGGCATACTGGGCTCGTCCAACTGCAGGAACAGAACACTCTCATTCTTATTGGATCTAGTGGGGGATTTGGACTTTGTTTGGTATTATTGTTCATCAAGTTACACAATGTACAAATATTACCTGATCACCCATTTGGTCTTCCAAGAATATATAATGGGGTGTCTGCCCCCAAAGCTCACCCTAATGCCCTCTGTCTGGACCTCTGAACTCTCCATATAGGGCCAACCTTACAGCCAATGAGAAGCTCCTGCTGTGTTTGTGATGGGTGGTAAAGTTAAATAGGAGGGAGCTGCCATACAGCAGATCCCTCAGCATGGGGAGAAGCCTCAGTACAATGAGCTGCTCTTTATCTCACAGCCCAACAGGCTGCAGCTGGGGGAAGGGTAGGGATTATTTATACATAGGAGTGGACTTATTGATTTATTTGGACTGTGATCGTATGAACTGATAGTTAAGAGGGGAGATACTGTCCCTTTAATGATCAGCACAAGTCTATTCAGTGGAAATGGCCATATGAGTTTTTCAGCCCCTCTGTTTCACAATCCTACCAGAACCCCCAACTATATGACAGTATTTAACCCTTTCTTACCCGCACACAGGGTTTGTCCAGTCGAGTGCACAGCCCATCGCTCTGCTGCTGATAATAGTCAACCAGGCTCCGCAGGGTCTGAAATGCCGCCCGTTCCACCAGGTAAAATGCCAACTTGGACTGAGAGATCCTGTAATGTCGCACTGTCACATCCACACGCACTGCAAACACAGGGTTAATGTCAGCAGCACTGAAAACACAGGGTTAATATCAGCGGCACTGCAAACAAAGGGTTAATATCAGCGGCACTGCAGAATGGAACATTAAAGGTAAACTTCATATCATATTAACTGGCATGTTAAAGAATCTTACCAAACTGGAATATATATTTAAGTAAATATTGCCCTTTTACATCTCTTGCCTTGAGCCACCATTTTGTGATTGTCTGTGTGTTGCCTCAGAGATCACCTGACCAGAAATACTGCAGCTCTCACTGTAACAGGAAGAGATCACCTGACCAGAAATACTGCAGCTCTCACTGTAACAGGAAGAGATCACCTGACCAGAAATACTGCAGCTCTCACTGTAACAGGAAGAGATCACCTGACCAGAAATACTGCAGCTCTAACTGTAACAGGAAGAGATCACCTGACCAGAAATACTGCAGCTCTAACTGTAACAGGAAGAGATCACCTGACCAGAAATACTGCAGCTCTAACTGTAACAGGAAGAGATCACCTGACCAGAAATACTGCAGCTCTAACTGTAACAGGAAGAGATCACCTGACCAGAAATACTACAGCTCTAACTGTAACAGGAAGAGATCACCTGACCAGAAATACTGCAGCTCTAACTGTAACAGGAAGAGATCACCTGACCAGAAATACTGCAGCTCTAACTGTAACAGGAAGAGATCACCTGACCAGAAATACTACAGCTCTAACTGTAACAGGAAGAGATCACCTGACCAGAAATACTACAGCTCTAACTGTAACAGGAAGAGATCACCTGACCCGAAATACTGCAGCTCTAACTGTAACAGGAAGAGATCACCTGACCAGAAATACTGCAGCTCTCATTGTAACAGGAAGAGATCACCTGACCAGAAATACTGCAGCTCTAACTGTAACAGGAAGAGATCACCTGACCAGCAGCTCTAACTGTAACAGGAAGAGATCACCTGACCAGCAGCTCTAACTGTAACAGGAAGAGATCAGCTGACCAGAAATACTGCAGCTCTAACTGTAACAGGAAGAGATCACCTGACCAGAAATACTGCAGCTCTAACTGTAACAGGAAGAGATCACCTGACCAGAAATACTGCAGCTCTAACTGTAACAGGAAGAGATCACCTGACCAGAAATACTGCAGCTCTAACTGTAACAGGAAGCGATCACCTGACCAGAAATACTGCAGCTCTAACTGTAACAGGAAGAGATCACCTGACCAGAAATACTGCAGCTCTCACTGTAACAGGAAGAGATCACCTGACCAGAAATACTGCAGCTCTCACTGTAACTGGAAGAGATCACCTGACCAGAAATACTGCAGCTCTAACTGTAACAGGAAGAGATCACCTGACCAGAAATACTGCAGCTCTAACTGTAACAGGAAGAGATCACCTGACCAGAAATACTGCAGCTCTAACTGTAACAGGAAGAGATCACCTGACCAGAAATACTGCAGCTCTCACTGTTACAGGAAGAGATCACCTGACCAGAAATACTGCAGCTCTCACTGTAACAGGAAGAGATCACCTGACCAGAAATACTGCAGCTCTAACTGTAACAGGAAGAGATCACCTGACCAGAAATACTGCAGCTCTAACTGTAACAGGAAGAGATCACCTGACCAGAAATACTACAGCTCTAACTGTATCAGGAAGAGATCACCTGACCAGAAATACTGCAGCTCTAACTGTAACAGGAAGAGATCACCTGACCAGAAATACTGCAGCTCTAACTGTAACAGGAAGAGATCACCTGACCAGAAATACTACAGCTCTAACTGTAACAGGAAGAGATCACCTGACCAGAAATACTGCAGCTCTAACTGTAACAGGAAGAGATCACCTGACCAGAAATACTGCAGCTCTAACTGTAACAGGAAGAGATCACCTGACCAGAAATACTACAGCTCTAACTGTAACAGGAAGAGATCACCTGACCAGAAATACTGCAGCTCTAACTGTAACAGGAAGAGATCACCTGACCAGAAATACTGCAGCTCTAACTGTAACAGGAAGAGATCACCTGACCAGAAATACTACAGCTCTCACTGTAACAGGAAGAAGTCTTGAAGCAAAAGACACAACTCTGTCTGTTAATTGGCTCATGTGACCTAACGAGTATAGTTTGTTGGTATACTTGTGAGTACAGTGAATCTTACGATCTCAGGGGGCGGCCCTTATTTTTTGAATGGCAATTTTCTATTTATGATTACCCAATGGCACATACTACTAAAAAAGTATATTATTATGAAAATGGTTTATTTACATGAAGCAGGGTTTTACATATGAGCTGTTTTACTCAGTATCTTTTTATAGAGACCTACATTGTTTGGGGGTATAGTTTTCCTTTAAAGGGATAGTGCCATTGGGAAAAATCTTTTTTTCAAAACACAGGTGACCCTCAGGTGCCTCCATTCATGTGACTTGTGCTCTGATAAACTTCAGTCACTCTTTACTGCTGTACTGCAAGTTGGAGTGATATCCCCCCCAGCAGCCTAACAACAGAACAATGGGAAGGTAACCAGATAGCAGCTCCCTAACACAAGATAACAGCTGCCTGGTAGATCTAAGAACAGCACTCAATAGTAAAATCCAGGTCCCACTAAGACACATTGAGTTACATTGAGTAGGAGAAACAACAGGCTGCCAGAAAGCAGTTCCATCCTAAAGTGCTGGCTCTTTCTGAAATCACATGACCAGGCAAAATGAGCTGAGATGCACCTACACACCAATATTACAACTAAATACACTTGCTGCTTCAGGAATGACATTTTATATTGTACAGTCAATTATTTGCTGTGTAAACAGTGTTATTTAGAAATAAAAACTATATCATAAAAATCATGACAGAATCCCTTTAAAGAGAATATTGTAGCCAGTGAAATGAGAGTTAACTCTCCTGTCTCAGCAGTATGGCAGCTCCCACGTACCAGACAGATAATAACAGGCAGAGTCTTCATTGTTCCACACCAGGAATGAGCCCGAGCTGTTTGGTTCCTGCAGGAGGTACCGCTTGGCATCCATTTTCTTTATGCTCCCGAAGTACCAGCTGCAGAGACCAGAGAATCACTCATTAACCCACTGCACCCAACATAGACTGGCACAGACATCTCTTATACAATTCTACTGCCAGTCTGTCCCATTCCTACTGTCACCCACTTCTCTCTCACTGTCAGTTTGTCCCATTCCTACTGTCACCCCCTTCTCTCTCACTGTCAGTTTGTCCCATTCCTACTGTCACCCCCTTCTCTCTCACTGTCAGTCTGTCCCATTCCTACTGTCACCCCCTTCTCTCTCACTGTCAGTCTGTCCCATTCCTACTGTCACCCCCTTCTCTCTCACTGTCAGTCTGTCCCATTCCTACTGTCACCCCCTTCTCTCTCACTGTCAGTCTGTCCTATTCCTACTGTCACCCCCTTCTCTCTCACTGTCAGTCTGTCCTATTCCTACTGTCACCCCCTTCTCTCTCACTGTCAGTTTGTCCCATTCCTACTGTCATTCTCTACTCTCTCACTGTCAGTCTATATAATTTCTATCCTGTAACATCAGTAAGATGAGAGAGACAAGAGAGAGATGGGAATGTTCCATTTCCATTGAAACCGGTCATATTTACTTACTCCTCAGCTTCCAGACTCCCTGTGTCGGCCAGGAAACTCTTGGGGATGTATCCGGTTTGGCTCAGGCCCCTCTCATTCATCTTCTGTACAAAGGCCCAGTCCCCCTTGGTGTGAATGACCTTGAGGTGGTCCCCTCTCTGCACCTTCATGTCCCCCACTGAGCTATTAGTGTAGCTGTAGATGGAGACCTTGTCGGCCCTACTGGAATTGACTCTGCCCTTGGCAATTGGTTCCTCAGGAGATGGATTTTGGGGCACATGTATAATGTGGGGCTTAATCCTTATACCATTGTTTGTTGTGTCTTGGGGGTCAAAGCCTGGGTTATCCTTCCCTTGCCCCCTGTATGCCGAGTTGTGCCCCTCTGTGCCCATATGATTCCTCCAGAGCAGACCAGTCTCTGTTGTGCCTTTACCTGTCGCCTCCTTCCTCTGTGCCCCCTGCCCCTTCTCACTTGTGTCTGGCACTGGGGGTGGGAGATGCCCAGGGTGGCCCCGGTAGAACTTGGATGAGGGGCCCTGGGGCCGGGCTGCTGATTCAGAGTCCTGACAGGGGGCGCAGGGGCAGCAGGGGCAGATTCTCTTGCAGATTTGTAGCCCCATAATGTCCCGGGCTGATGTGACACGAGGAAGTTCTGGGAAACTTCTCCCCAACAGGAGGGTGTGTCTGTGTCTCACCTTCATACCTGCACAGCCCCGCCCCCTCCTGGCACCTCCCACTCCTACTGGAGCTCTGATTTCCTCAGCTATTGGCCCTTGTGGCCCCTGGGAGCAGTAATAGCCAACACAAGCCCAGGAGGGGCCCCATAGTACTGCCAGTGTATTTCTGCTTTATATACTCACAACTATACAGTATATACAGGAACTGCTCCTCCCCCAACCCTCTCTGCTCTGTCTCTCTGGATAAGAGAATCCTGCAGGGGTCCCACAGATAAATCATTCTAGGGCCCCAATCCCTCATCTATAAATCCTCTCTTGGATCAGTCAGGGCTTTACCCTTGTGGGGCTGAGGAATTTAGGGGCTCCTTTCAAAAGCTGCATCCCCTCCCCCAGACTGTTTTGTTCCTACATTGACCCAAAGTGGGTTCCCTCTGACTCTATCAGAGAATCTTCCCCTGGCAGAACTTGCTGAACTGGATCTGTGACATGCGAGAGTTAACTTGCACTTAACTGTCAAGTGCCTGGACCAGTGCCCTAGAAGAAAGGGAGTGGGCGTGGCCTTGGTATTTAAGGGGCGGTAGACCGAGACCGGGTTCTGACTGTCAGGCACATAAAGGGCAACTTAACCGATACAAAGCTGCATCAGAATAAGAGAAAATGTCAGTCTCAGGTGTGGCTGGAAACAATGTAGCAGAGATCAGTTCTCCTCCACGTATGTTACTCGGCTGGCTTTGCTATGTTGTTTCAAGAGTCAGAGGCAGCAGTGCAGAGAAAGGGACAGACACAATGACAGTTACACAGAACTATAAACCCAGTGAGAATGAGGAATGAATGGATATTGGGAAGTTGTATCAGGAGTCAGAAGCAGCAGTGCAGAGAAAGGGACAGACACAATGACAGTTACACAGAACTATAAACCCAGTGAGAATGAGGAATGAATGGATATTGGGAAGTTGTATCAGGAGTCAGAAGCAGCAGTGCAGAGAAAGGGACAGACACAATGACAGTTACACAGAACTATAAACCCAGTGAGAATGAGGAATGAATGGATATTGGGAAGTTGTATCAGGAGTCAGAAGCAGCAGTGCAGAGAAAGGGACAGACACAATGACAGTTACACAGAACTATAAACCCAGTGAGAATGAGGAATGAATGGATATTGGGAAGTTGTATCAGGAGTCAGAAGCAGCAGTGCAGAGAAAGGGACAGACACAATGACAGAATTAGTGTCAGACAATTTGGTAGTTTTATTGTCAGACTATTTATTAACATTTTCTTTCACTTTAGGGAACTTTGGGTATGTTAGTTTGCCCAGGAAAATAATATTTAATTCTTTTTTCAGGACAACCCAAACTTTCAAAACATGTTAGAATTTTGGTGTAATGACATTTCTATAAAGAGATAGAGGCTTCTGTCCCATAATACAAACACATCAGAAATGTATTTAATGTGCAATAAAAAAAATCAGATTTGGAAAGTTTCCAGAATGCGGCAATTCCAAATATATATCGTTTTCTGGAGATTTCTCAAAATCTCGGAGCAGTAGCAGCAAATTTCCAAAGCTCCGCTCCACAAAACGGAATAATTCTGATTTCAAGGCCAAACATTCCACTAACAGGAGGTTCACCCTGGAAAACTGCACATTATTGGGAAGAAAAGATTCTGATGAATCCAAAATGTAAATAGCAAGTTGCATTTCTTTCCTAAAGTTATAGTTTGTTATAATAATTTGTGATTTTTATAAAAAAATGACCTGAAAGCTTCTAGTCTCCAGCCTCATATCTGTCACATGTCAGGTACCAATGTAAAACCCCCCGGAGTCCACTGAACTGTTTGATGCTGAATATGTCGAAATTTACCGGAACATGTGGCCTATAGGGGCCCATAAAATAAGACACCCCATTTAATCCATCAGTTCTGTAATTCCAGTTACAGCATTTTTTGAGGACAAAGCTACAAAAAAAATAAGTTCACCCCAGAAAACCATATATTTTTGGAAAGTACACATTCTGATGATTCCAAAATGAGTAATTATGTCAAAACTACCTGACTGCAGAGCTACGCTAAAGGCAGCGGTTTATTTATTTTTGAAAATCACCTAAAAATATTGCAATTTGCCACATTTATCTGACCCAATTTCTTACATCCAATGGTAAAACACCCTAAATATAAATTCCAAGGGTCTACTGAACAGTTTGATGCCCAATACCCATAGATTTACCAAAGTATGTGGTTTGTATGGAGCCCAAATAAAAGACGTGCAAAGGAATTTTCTCTTCCGCCAATTCCGCTTTTGCAATCTGAGCCCCCTGACTGCGTATTATGTACTGTAAGACCCCCTAACTGTACCAAGACCCCCATAAACCCATATATATTTGGAAAGTACACACTCGACGACAAATCCAACAAGTGAAAAGACCAAAGTACCAAACTGCAAATTTATGCTAAAAAAACACATAAGGAACAATAATGGAGGGATACAATTGCAATAAAACTACAAAAATTGCCCAAACCAATGAAACAACCAAATAACTGATCCAACAGATCGATCCAAAACAAACAGTTAACAGAGAGAGAGAGAGAAGTGTGTGAATAAGTGTGTAAAAGGGAGCAGAAGTGTGCAAAATAAAAAGAATACAAATAAAAAAGGGCAATGTTTAATAAAATCTGTGTGTATAACTGTATACAAGTGTATGTAAGTGTGCACAAACATGTACTTACTGGTTTTTGCAGGATAGTTGTTGGATGGGATCTACTGTTGCCACCCGGCCGGTATTTTACTGGCCTAGCCGGTAAAACACCGGCCAAGGCTGGGGCCGGTATTACAAATTTACCGGCAATGTAGCTGCCAGTAAATTTGTAATACTCTTAAAAAAAGCCCGTGGCCTGCCCCCAGCCTGCTCCAAACTTACCTTTTTTCCTGGGCTTCTTGCCAAATTTAAGAGAGGTGTAGGTGAGAATGGGCAGAAGTGATGAGAGAGAAGTCTTGTAGATGAGAATGGGCAGAAGTGATGAGAGAGAAGTCTTGTAGATGAGAATGGGCAGAAGTGATGAGAGAGAGAAGTCTTGTAGATGAGAATGGGCAGAAGTGATGAGAGAGAGAAGTCTTGTAGATGAGAATGGGCAGAAGTGATGAGAGAGAAGTCTTGTAGATGAGAATGGGCAGAAGTGATGAGAGAGAAGTCTTGTAGAGGAGAATGGGCAGAAGTGATGAGAGAGAAGTCTTGTAGATGAGAATGGGCAGAAGTGATGAGAGAGAAGTCTTGTAGATGAGAATGGGCAGAAGTGATGAGAGAGAAGTCTTGTAGAGGAGAATGGGCAGAAGTGATGAGAGAGAAGTCTTGTAGATGAGAATGGGCAGAAGTGATGAGAGAGAAGTCTTGTAGATGAGAATGGGCAGAAGTGATGAGAGAGAAGTCTTGTAGATGAGAATGGGCAGAAGTGACGAGAGAGAAGTCTTGTAGAGGAGAATGGGCAGAAGTGATGAGAGAGAAGTCTTGTAGGCGAGAATGGGCAGAAGTGATGAGAGAGAAGTCTTGTAGACGAGAATGGGCAGAAGTGATGAGAGAGAAGTCTTGTAGACGAGAATGGGCAGAAGTGATGAGAGAGAAGTCTTGTAGATGAGAATGGGCAGAAGTGATGAGAGAGAAGTCTTGTAGATGAGAATGGGCAGAAGTGATGAGAGAGAAGTCTTGTAGACGAGAATGGGCAGAAGTGATGAGAGAGAAGTCTTGTAGGTGAGAATGGGCAGAAGTGATGAGAGAGAAGTCTTGTAGACGAGAATGGGCAGAAGTGATGAGAGAGAAGTCTTGTAGGTGAGAATGGGCAGAAGTGATGAGAGGAGAAGTGAGGCGAAGATCAGAAGCAGAGCGAAGGTTTCGTGAAGGAGAGTATTTGGAGATTAGAGATGAAATATAGGGAGGGGTTTCATTATTAAGGGCCTTGAATGTGAGTGTAAGTAATTTGAATTTGATTCTAGAAGAGATTGGGAGCCAGTGAAGGGACATACATATGGGAGCAGCTGATGTTGAGCGGCGAGATAGATGAATGAGTCTAGCGGCCGCGTTTAGAATAGATTGGAGTTGTGAAAGGTGACTTGTTGGAATACCTGTGAGGAGTAAGTTGCAGTAATCAAGGTGGGAGATGATGAGAGACTGAATCAGTGTTTTAGTTGATTCTGAACTGAGATAGGGTCGTATTCGATCAATGTTGCGCAGTTGAATATGACAAGATTTTGCAAGTGTTTGAATGTGTGGTGAAAAAGACAGATGCGAGTCTAAGATGACTCCTAGGCAGCCTGTGTGGTGGAATGAAAGGTGGTGTTGTTTATGGTGAGTGATATCTGAGGGACAGGGGAAGATCTTGGAGGAAATATAATGAGTTCTGTTTTAGAAAGGTTCAGTTTCAGGTGGCGCTGTGACATCCAGGAGGAGACAGCAGAGAGACAGTCTGTGACTTGGGAAAGGACAGAATTAGAAAGATCAGGAGTAGACAAGTAGAGTTGGGTGTCATCAGCATAAAGGTGATACTGAAGTCCAAATGACTGAATGAGTTTTCCTAGTGAAGTTGTATAGAGTGAGATTAAGCCTTTGCCTGTCAGCGTGTATGGCGTGCTTGGGAGATAAATGAAAACAAGATTGTTCTTTTTGGGTGTAGGAGCCGTCAGACGCCCCCTAAACACTGAATTGAAGCCCCAGTAGAGAGTGAAGCACAAGTATCATGATATGGGGGTGTTTCTCATACTCTGGTGTTGGGCCTATTTATTCCTTTATACCAGGGATCAGTTTCACTCCAAATACTTGTCACATTGCCTTATGCCCAACAGCAAATGCCCTTGAAATGGGGGGACACTGAGCCCAAACACCCCAGTAACTGAGCAACATCTTGGTTCCACCCCAACAAGATTGTCATTATGCCCCCCCCCAATCCAATAGAAAACTTGAGAAAAAGCAAGAAAAGCATTTGGAATTGTGGAAGAGGTTGTTGGAAGTTGGTGGAGTCCATACAACACACAAACACTGTTACACAACTCAGTATTAGTTCCCTCATTCAAAGCAACACAAACTTCTTTCACTTGATCCAGTCAGTGAGTTGGGAAAGAACAATGAGGGACTGTTGTCCAATTCTCTAAAGGAATAACACAAGTTTCATCCATTTTTCTTCACGATTTGGAGTAGAATGTGCAGTGTTCCCAGTGTATTTGCCTGGATGGGAATAAAACTTATTATAAGGATTTGGAGCTTTATTCTCTTTATAAGACACACTATTATTCACTGCTATTATTCTGAACACAAGTGTAAGGGGTCACACGGCTGCTGACTCTGACTCAAGACTAATTGGTGTTTGTGCAACAGAAAGAAGAGTTTTGCACGAAGGTAACAAAGAAATAATAAGTGTTAGCCTTGTGGCCAGAAACAAGTGGCACCAAGTTATGTGCTAATGTCTCCTGCCAATTGTGTCACTGGTGAATGACTGTGGGGCCCCTGGGAAACCATAAGCTAAAGGAGGGGCCCCTAGAAATTGCTATGGACAATTGAAATGAATGTGCGAGGATAAACTGCACCACCGCAGAACGCGCCAACTGTGCCAGGGGTCACTAATATATCGTGTGGCACCAGAGACAATGGGTCAAGGAGGGACCAAAGACTGGTCACATGACTCATGACACCAGGAACCCCTGCTAGATATTGAGGGCACCCCTCAAATCATGTGCAACCCCACAACTGTGCTACAGAACCCCAGATGAACCCTATTAGCAGCTGCTGACTGAGAACATGCACCTTGGGGGTGGCGGAAGAAGAAGCCCCTCCCCTGAGGACTAATGTGCCGTGTGCCCTGTTATTTCTGACAAGAACCGGCCCCTCTCCAGAGAAACAATAGAACAATTGCTACTTTGTAATTGGTGACTCCTGCCCTTTCTCTGCGTCATGTGATCCCAAGCCACTCGCTGGCACCTCTTTGTATAGAGAACCACTCAGGCCCATCTCATTGTTCCACCCCTTTCCCTTCTCTAATCTCATTGGCTCCCTACTGTCTGCTGGGAGGAGCTACTGGTGAATAAAACATCCCCAATTTGGCCAGTCTTTCCTCATAGCTAAGATTTTCCCTTTACCAGCTTAGTTGCCCTTCTCTGTCCCCTCTCTAATACAATAATGTCCTGTTTGAGTGATGGAGACCAAAACTGTACGGCATATTCTAGGTGGGGCCTTACCCGTGCTCTATACAGTGGGACCCCCTCCTCCCGTGACTCTCTGCCCCATTTAATACAAGTCAAGACCTTATTTGCCCTTGATGCTGCTGACTGGCATTACTTGCTACAGACAAGTTTATTATCTACAAGGACTCCAAGCTCCGTCTCCATTATGGATTTGCCTAGTGCAGTCCCATTAAGGGTATAAGTGGATATTGTTACATCCCAGGTGCAGGACTTTACATTTATCAACATTGAATCTCATTTGCCACTTAGCTGCCCAGATTGCCAGTTAGTCAAGATCCTGTTGCAAGTGCCACATCCTGGATGGAATTAATTGGGCTGATAGTTTTGTCTCATCTGCAAACACTGATACATTACTTACAATACCCTCCCCTAAGTCATTAATGAACAAGTTAAATAAAAGTGGCCCCAATACTGAGCCCTGGGGGACCCCACTAAGAACCTTACTCCAAGTAGAGAATGTCCCATTAACAACCCCCCTCTGTACCCGATCCTGTAGCCAGTTTCCTATCCATGTGCAAACGGCTTCATTAAGCCCAACAGACCTTAGTTTAGAAAGCAGTCGTTTGTGGGGCACAGTATCAAACGCTTTGGAAAAATCCAAATAGATCTACTGCCCCCCCCCACTGTCCAGAATCTTACTTACCTCATCATAAAATGCAATCACATTCGTCTGACATGACCTATCCTTCATAAAGCCATGCTGATTGCTGCTCATAATGACATTCATTAGGACAAAATTTTGAATGTGATCCCTTAACAAGCCTTCAAATAATTTGCCCACCACAGATGTCAGACTTACTGGCCTACAATTGCCAGGCTGAGATCGTAATCCCTTTTTAAATATTGGAATAAAGTCATCTTTTCTCCAATCCATAGGCACCATACCAGATGTCAGTGAATCTGAGAAAATCAGAAATAAGGGCTGGTCTAAAACTGAAGTAAGCTCTCTTAGAACCCGGGGGTGTATGCCATCAGGCCCTGGAGCCTTGTTTACATTCATTTGTATTAAAGCTTTATGAATCATATCCTGAGTCAGCCACTGACTAGATTGAGCTGAGCCATCAGTGCAGTTATTAAGTGAGCCTGGGAACTCACACTCCTCTATTGTATACACTGAAGAAAAGAACTGATTTAACACATTTGCCTTATCTGTATCTGTTACAACCATACTGGTACCATTATTTAATGGAGCAACACTCTCAACCTGCATCTTTTTACTATTAATAGATTTAAAAAACTTTTTAGGGTTAGTTTTCACCTCCACCGCAATTAACTCTTCATTTCTTTTCTTAGCCTTCCGGATTGCTGATTTACAACATTTATTACAGTGTTTATATTCATTAAATGCAGCTTCTGTCCCTACAGATTTGTAGTAATTAAAATACTTTTCCCATTAACTTCTTTACTTCTATATTAAGCCACAATATGATTCTTAGAGCTTCTACATTTACTTCTTAAAGGGGTTCTTCACCTTTCAGAAAACTGTTAGTACGATGTAAAAAGTGATATTCTGAGACAATTTGCAATTGGTTTTAATTTTTTATTGTTTACGTTTTTCAAGTTATTTAGCTTTTTATCCAGTAGCTCTCCAGTTTGCATTTTAAGCAATAAATCACCCACATATGAAAGCCTGGGGTCCTCTGAACAGTTTTATGTCCAATACGTATAGTTGTACCCAAGCACGTGGCAAAACAAAGTCCCCCCATATGGTTTGTCATTTCAGTTACTGAGTCAACACATTTTTTACTGAATCCAAATTGGGTCGGTATGTCTTTCTACTCCAAAGCACCAAGCTACAAACCTTTCCTAAATTTGGTAATAAAGGCAGTGGCCCCTCTATACTCCTGCACCCCCAAACCTTGGGATCATGATCTGTATCTCACACATATATTGATATTGTACATCAGTCAGGAACCCCACTGTCCCTCTATACTCCTGCACCCCCAAACCTTGGGGATAATGATCTGTATCTCACACATATATTGATATTGTACATCAGTCAGGAACCCCACTGTCCCTCTATACCCCTGCACCCCCAAACCTTGGGGTAATGATCTGTATCTCACACATATATTGATATTGTACATCAGTCAGGAACCCCACTGTCCCTCTATACTCCTGCACCCCCAAACCTTGGGATAATGATCTGTATCTCACACATATATTGATATTGTACATCAGTCAGGAACCCCACTGTCCCCTCTATACTCCTGCACCCCCAAACCTTGGGATCATGATCTGTATCTCACACATATATTGATACTGTACATCAGTCATGAACCCCACTGTCCCTCTATACTCCTGCACCCCCAAACCTTGGGGATAATGATCTGTATCTCACACATATATTGATATTGTACATCAGTCAGGAACCCCACTGTCCCCTCTATACTCCTGCACCCCCAAACCTTGGGATCATGATCTGTATCTCACACATATATTGATACTGTACATCAGTCATTAACCCCACTGTCCCTCTATACTCCTGCACCCCCAAACCTTGGGGATAATGATCTGTATCTCAAACATATATTGACATTGTATATCAGTCAGGAACCCCACTGTCCCTCTATACTCCTGCACCCCCAAACCTTGGGGATAATGATCTGTATCTCACACATATATTGATATTGTACATCAGTCAGGAACCCCACTGTCCCTCTATACTCCTGCACCCCCAAACCTTGGAATCATGATCTGTATCTCACACATATATTGATACTGTACATCAGTCAGGAACCCCACTGTCCCTCTATACTCCTGCACCCCCAAACCTTGGGATAATGATCTGTATCTCACACATATATTGATACTGTACATCAGTCATGAACCCCACTGTCCCTCTATACTCCTGCACCCCCAAACCTTGGGATAATGATCTGTATCTCACACATATATTGATATTGTACATCAGTCAGGAACCCCACTGTCCCTCTATACTCCTGCACCCCCAAACATTGGGATAATGATCTGTATCTCACACATATATTGATATTGTATATCAGTCAGGAACCCCACTGTCCCTCTATACTCCTGCACCCCCAAACCTTGGGGATAATGATCTGTATCTCACACATATATTGATATTGTACATCAGTCAGGAACCCAACTGTCCCCTCTATACTCCTGCACCCCCAAACCTTGGGATCATGATCTGTATCTCACACATATATTGATACTGTACATCAGTCATGAACCCCACTGTCCCTCTATACTCCTGCACCCCCAAACCTTGGGATCATGATCTGTATCTCACACATATATTGATATTGTACATCAGTCAGGAACCCCACTGTCCCCTCTATACTCCTGCACCCCCAAACCTTGGGATAATGATCTGTATCTCACACATATATTGATACTGTACATCAGTCATGAACCCCACTGTCCCTCTATACTCCTGCACCCCCAAACCTTGGGATAATGATCTGTATCTCACACATATATTGATATTGTACATCAGTCAGGAACCCCACTGTCCCTCTATACTCCTGCACCCCCAAACCTTGGGATAATGATCTGTATCTCACACACATATTGATATTGTACATCAGTCAGGAACCCCACTGTCCCTCTATTCTCCTGCACCCCCAAACCTTGGGGATAATGATCTGTATTTCACACATATATTGATATTGTACATCAGTCAGGAACCCCACTGTCCCCTCTATACTCCTGCACCCCCAAACCTTGGGATAATGATCTGTATCTCACACACATATTGATATTGTACATCAGTCAGGAACCCCACTGTCCCTCTATTCTCCTGCACCCCCAAACCTTGGGGATAATGATCTGTATCTCACACATATATTGATATTGTACATCAGTCAGGAACCCCACTGTCCCCTCTATACTCCTGCACCCCCAAACCTTGGGATCATGATCTGTATCTCACACATATATTGATACTGTACATCAGTCATGAACCCCACTGTCCCTCTATACTCCTGCACCCCCAAACCTTGGGGATAATGATCTGTATCTCACACATATATTGACATTGTATATCAGTCATGAACCCCACTGTCCCTCTATACTCCTGCACCCCCAAACCTTGGGGATAATGATCTGTATCTCACACATATATTGATATTGTACATCAGTCAGGAACCCCACTGTTCCTCTATACTCCTGCACCCCCAAACCTTGGGATAATGATCTGTATCTCACACATACATTGATACTGTACATCAGTCATGAACCCCACTGTCCCTCTATACTCCTGCACCCCCAAACCTTGGGATAATGATCTGTATCTCACACACATATTGATATTGTACATCAGTCAGGAACCCCACTGTCCCTCTATACTCCTGCACCCCCAAACCTTGGGATAATGATCTGTATCTCACACATATATTGATATTGTACATCAGTCAGGAACCCCACTGTCCCTCTATACTCCTGCACCCCCAAACCTAGGGATAATGATCTGTATCTCACACATATATTGATATTGTACATCAGTCAGGAACCCCACTGTCCCTCTATACTCCTGCACCCCCAAACCTTGGGATAATGATCTGTATCTCACACATATATTGATATTGTACATCAGTCAGGAACCCCACTGTCCCTCTATACTCCTGCACCCCCAAACCTTGGGATAATGATCTGTATCTCACACATATATTGATATTGTACATCAGTCAGGAACCCCACTGTCCCCTCTATACTCCTGCACCCCCAAACCTTGGGATAATGATCTGTATCTCATACATATATTGATATTGTACATCAGTCAGGAACCCCACTGTCCCTCTATACTCCTGCACCCCCAAACCTTGGGATAATGATCTGTATCTCACACATATATTGATATTGTATATCAGTCAGGAACCCCACTGTCCCTCTATACTCCTGCACCCCCAAACCTTGGGATAATGATCTGTATCTCACACATATATTGATATTGTACATCAGTCAGGAACCCCACTGTCCCCTCTATACTCCTGCACCCCCAAACCTTGGGATCATGATCTGTATCTCACACATATATTGATACTGTACATCAGTCATGAACCCCACTGTCCCTCTATACTCCTGCACCCCCAAACCTTGGGGATAATGATCTGTATCTCACACATATATTGACATTGTATATCAGTCATGAACCCCACTGTCCCTCTATACTCCTGCACCCCCAAACCTTGGGATAATGATCTGTATCTCACACACATATTGATATTGTACATCAGTCAGGAACCCCACTGTCCCTCTATACTCCTGCACCCCCAAACCTTGGGATAATGATCTGTATCTCACACATATATTGATATTGTACATCAGTCAGGAACCCCACTGTCCCTCTATACTCCTGCACCCCCAAACCTAGGGATAATGATCTGTATCTCACACATATATTGATATTGTACATCAGTCAGGAACCCCACTGTCCCTCTATACTCCTGCACCCCCAAACCTTGGGATAATGATCTGTATCTCACACATATATTGATATTGTACATCAGTCAGGAACCCCACTGTCCCCTCTATACTCCTGCACCCCCAAACCTTGGGATAATGATCTGTATCTCATACATATATTGATATTGTACATCAGTCAGGAACCCCACTGTCCCTCTATACTCCTGCACCCCCAAACCTTGGGATAATGATCTGTATCTCACACAGATATTGATATTGTATATCAGTCAGGAACCCCACTGTCCCTCTATACTCCTGCACCCCCAAACCTTGGGATAATGATCTGTATCTCACACATATATTGATATTGTACATCAGTCAGGAACCCCACTGTCCCCTCTATACTCCTGCACCCCCAAACCTTGGGATCATGATCTGTATCTCACACATATATTGATACTGTACATCAGTCATGAACCCCACTGTCCCTCTATACTCCTGCACCCCCAAACCTTGGGGATAATGATCTGTATCTCACACATATATTGACATTGTATATCAGTCATGAACCCCACTGTCCCTCTATACTCCTGCACCCCCAAACCTTGGGGATAATGATCTGTATCTCACACATATATTGATATTGTACATCAGTCAGGAACCCCACTGTCCCTCTATACTCCTGCACCCCCAAACCTTGGAATCATGATCTGTATCTCACACATATATTGATACTGTACATCAGTCAGGAACCCCACTGTCCCTCTATACTCCTGCACCCCCAAACCTTGGGATAATGATCTGTATCTCACACATATATTGATATTGTACATCAGCCAGGAACCCCACTGTCCCTCTATACTCCTGCACCCCCAAACCTTGGGATAATGATCTGTATCTCACACATATATTGATATTGTACATCAGTCAGGAACCCCACTGTCCCCTCTATACTCCTGCACCCCCAAACCTTGGGATAATGATCTGTATCTCATACATATATTGATATTGTACATCAGTCAGGAACCCCACTGTCCCTCTATACTCCTGCACCCCCAAACCTTGGGATAATGATCTGTATCTCACACATATATTGATATTGTATATCAGTCAGGAACCCCACTGTCCCTCTATACTCCTGCACCCCCAAACCTTGGGATAATGATCTGTATCTCACACATATATTGATATTGTACATCAGTCAGGAACCCCACTGTCCCCTCTATACTCCTGCACCCCCAAACCTTGGGATCATGATCTGTATCTCACACATATATTGATACTGTACATCAGTCATGAACCCCACTGTCCCTCTATACTCCTGCACCCCCAAACCTTGGGGATAATGATCTGTATCTCACACATATATTGACATTGTATATCAGTCATGAACCCCACTGTCCCTCTATACTCCTGCACCCCCAAACCTTGGGGATAATGATCTGTATCTCACACATATATTGATATTGTACATCAGTCAGGAACCCCACTGTCCCTCTATACTCCTGCACCCCCAAACCTTGGAATCATGATCTGTATCTCACACATATATTGATATTGTACATCAGTCAGGAACCCCACTGTCCCTCTATACTCCTGCACCCCCAAACCTTGGGATAATGATCTGTATCTCACACATATATTGATATTGTACATCAGCCAGGAACCCCACTGTCCCTCTATACTCCTGCACCCCCAAACCTTGGGATAATGATCTGTATCTTACACATATATTGATATTGTACATCAGTCAGGAACCCCACTGTCCCCTCTATACTCCTGCACCCCCAAACCTTGGGATAATGATCTGTATCTCATACATATATTGATATTGTACATCAGTCAGGAACCCCACTGTCCCTCTATACTCCTGCACCCCCAAACCTTGGGATAATGATCTGTATCTCACACATATATTGATATTGTATATCAGTCAGGAACCCCACTGTCCCTCTATACTCCTGCACCCCCAAACCTTGGGATAATGATCTGTATCTCACACATATATTGATATTGTACATCAGTCAGGAACCCCACTGTCCCCTCTATACTCCTGCACCCCCAAACCTTGGGATCATGATCTGTATCTCACACATATATTGATACTGTACATCAGTCATGAACCCCACTGTCCCTCTATACTCCTGCACCCCCAAACCTTGGGGATAATGATCTGTATCTCACACATATATTGACATTGTATATCAGTCATGAACCCCACTGTCCCTCTATACTCCTGCACCCCCAAACCTTGGGGATAATGATCTGTATCTCACACATATATTGATATTGTACATCAGTCAGGAACCCCACTGTCCCTCTATACTCCTGCACCCCCAAACCTTGGAATCATGATCTGTATCTCACACATATATTGATACTGTACATCAGTCAGGAACCCCACTGTCCCTCTATACTCCTGCACCCCCAAACCTTGGGATAATGATCTGTATCTCACACATATATTGATATTGTACATCAGTCAGGAACCCCACTGTCCCTCTATACTCCTGCACCCCCAAACCTTGGGATAATGATCTGTATCTCACACATATATTGATATTATACATCAGTCAGGAACCCCATTGGGCCCTGTATAGTGAGTGTTAGGGTAGTGCTATTTTGTACTTATCCACTTGGCACCTGCTGTGAATGGGAAGATTATTTGCAGGACAGTAAGTGATGTGTGTGGGTGTGGGAGCGACACTCAGTGATTTATACACCTGCCAAATACTAATTTCAGAAGTGCCTCGGCCTGTTCATTATGGCTGTGACTTATGTCTTAATGATATGTTAAAGTTGTGTCTGGGGCATGGCACGAGTGATAACATTTGCTAAGTGCTAAAATTTCACAAGTGCTCAGAAATGACAGTTAAACAAGACAGTTCCATGGAACTAACTCCTATCTCTTCTCATTCCTACAGGTAATTCTGCTATATCCACATACTGCCATATCCATATACTGCAACTGTTTATTCTGGTAATTCTGCTATATCCCTACTTGTATTTGTCAACCCCAATAACTTTTGTCTGTCAGACCTATTCTACTTTAGTTCTTTGATAAATATCTCAAGCACATCTGTGTCCCACTCCTCCGTGAACAAGAGATATTTTTATAGCCCCAAACCTGGTTCTGGTGTCTGTAAAACTCTGCCCTTTGCTAGTTATTTAATTGATTAATTGATTAATTCGGCTCTGGTCTTCCCAATCAGCTACATATAAATTCAGACCCAGTATTGGGGATGGCACTTGTGTCTGGGGAATGGTACTAGTGGTAACATTTGCTAAGTGCTAAAATTTCACAAGTGCTTAGAAATGACAGTTAAACAAGACAGTTGGACAAGACATTGACAAGGCAAACGGAACTGGATTCCCCTGCAATCAACTGTGAACCATCTGGGATAAGAAGAAAACAGATTTGTTTGTACCTGCCAGTTTACTTCTTACTCCAAACATACTTTATCCTGCATTTCTCCTCCTCTCACTCTCATGTTTCATAAAACATTTTCACTACCTCCTCCATCAAATCCCAGTTCTATACAAATCTCAGCCTCTCTCCTCTCCTTCCCTCTCCACACATGAAGTATATAAAGTAGTCTGTTTAGTTATTCCACAAAACTCCTCTTTTTCATACAAACCAAGGACTTATAAATCCCACTCTCACTTAGTCTTTCTTTCCTTTCTATTACTGGCAGCTGGGGACATTTCCCCAAACCCTGGCCCTTACCCCATCCCAGTTATATCACAGCCACGAGCTCCTTCTCTCCGGAGCAAATTCAAACAGTACAGAACACTTACTCCTATACCCAAAAACCCAGTTAATCTTTCCTGTGCTCTCTGGAATGTCAGATCTGTCTACAACAAACTCACCGCTATACACGACCATTTCATTGCCAATTCCTTTAACCTACTCGCACTTACTGACACCTGTCTCTCTCCTACTGACACTGCCTCACCTGCTGCCCTGTCCTATGGGGGCTACACCTTACTCATACTTACTCATACTTACTCATACTTACTCATACTTACTCATACTTACTCATACTTACTCATACTTACTCATACTTACTCATACTTACTCATACTTACTCATACTTACTCATACTCCCACACCTGCTAACAGACCTGGAGGTGGGCTACGTTTGCTTCTCTCTCCCGCTCTACTTTTATACTTCTTCCACCTGTTCCCTCTCTATCATTCTCCTCATTTGAGTCTCACTGCATTAGGCTCTTTTCTCCTGTTTCACTCTGCATTGCTCTTATATATCCACCACCAGGAGCAACTGCACAATTTCTGGACAACTTTGCTGCCTGGCTTCCTTACTTTCTTTCATCTAACATCCCATCCATCATATTAGGTGACTTTAATATACCCGTTAACAACATTAACAACTCTTCTGTCTCTAAACTTCTTTCACTAACCTCCTCCCTAGGCTTATCTTTGTGCTCTCCCCCTCTCACTCCAGTGGTAATGCTCTGGATCTCATATTTACCAGACTCTGTTCAACCACCAATTTTACTAACTCCCCATTTCCCCTCTCTGATCACAATATGGTCACATTTCAACTCTCACTAACTCCCTCCTCACCCCCTGCTACTCCCCAAACACGTACTTACCGTGACTTGCAAGCTGTAGTCTCATCTCTCTTCTTCCTTTGACTCTCTTCACTCTAATATCTCAGCCATCTCATGTCATCAATCAATCATTTCTCACTACTAATACTGCTTGATCTCTCAGCTGCATTTGACACTGTAGATCACCCTCTCCTCCTCCAGTCCCTCCAGTCGCTTGGCCTTCGTGACACAGCCCTGTCCTGGTTCTCTTCTTACATCACCAATCGTTCCTTCAGTGTCTCCTACAATGGAGTATCATCTTCTCCCCTACCTCTTTCTGTTGGGGTTCCTCAAGGCTCTGTCCTGGGACCATTACAATTGGTGGCCACCATTAGGCAGAAGTGAAGATGGTATAGAATTGTACAAGTTGAAGTTTACAGCATATTGAATGCTAAGAAATAAGTATTTGACACAGAATGCTAGGAGTAAGTCATCGCTATTTATTGCTTTTTCTTATCTGTCGATACAGTAACAAAATGATACATTTGTATAAATTTACAGATTATAAGGAATTTCCTGGAACGGATAATTTTATGGTCACTTTTGTTTCAGTTTGTTTGAGCAGATCTTGTGCTGGTCCAACAGCGACACCTAGTGGTGAGTAAAACGTATGTATCACAATTACATTCACATCTGTACAAATGTTTTACATTGTCTCTAATGGTTTTTTCCATGTTATGACGTCACACTTGGCGCCAATTTTGAAAGGGATTTAGGTATTCACTTGCACACACGTCATTTATCCTTGAAAAAATACCCAGACAGGACCCAAACGTTGGAGATGAATTTGTAAATAAAACACATCGATTTATTTCACCAAAATGAAGGAGTGTGGGTCCATTTACTAAGATGTATCATAAAATTTTGACCAACGCACCAGCCTCTATATTCTAATATCCAGAATGAATGCGCTCGCTGTACTGACATTATATTTATACATAAAGTTCAAAGTGCACCAGCACTGCAGCTGTTTTTCAGATGGTTTTATTGAAGCATCAGTCGTGTTTCTAACGTTTTGCCCCTCATTGGAGGGATAAAGTGCAAGTGACAAACATGTGGTTTATAGACAAAATTTCTTTTCAAAAAAGGCGCCAGAATGACGTCATCAACTACTTAACGTCGCTATTGGTGCAAATATTTCTATTAATTATATAGGAAAAGACATTTTGTGGTTCCTCCACTAGATGTCACTCTAAGACATAACAATAAACTTGGAGTGTAAAAGATAAAAACGAGAAGCGTTAAACACAATTTGGATACAAAGTGATATATTTGTGTGAAAAACGAATGGAAACTAAATAGAGACTAAAATGTAGATAAAAAGTGTGACACTTTGGCGCAAATTCACTAAGCGCTGAAGCCCGAACGCTAGCATTAATTCGCTAGCATTTGGCATTTTCGTTACTGCGCAAATTCACTAACGAACGCTGGCGTAGTTTCGCTAGTGTTACTTCGCACCCTTACGCCAGGCGAATTTTCGCTAGCGACGTAACTACACAAATTCACTAACTTGCGCAGTGTACTGAACGCTACCTTTTACGCTAGACTTCCTTCGCCACCTCAGACCTGGCGAAGCGCAATAGAGTAGATAGGGATTGTTTCAAAAAAAGTCAAAAATTTTTCTAAGTCCCAAAAAACGCTGGCGTGTTTTCTACATTATGGGTGATAGGCTGAAAAAGATTGAAAATATTTTTGGGGCTCCCCTCCTTCCCCCCTACATTTCCTGACTCATGGCAACTTACCTAGACAGTGGGCACATGTGTAGGGCAAAATAACATTTTTATTTGCTGATTTGATGATTTGTAGTGCTGATACGTGTTCCTCTATTGAAATTTGAATTTGGCGCCCTGGTGCAATTTCGCATCTTAGTGAATTTGCCCCTTTGATACAGAAAAAAATCCTTAGTCAGTTCCCAAGAGGCAGCAGATCCACAATGTAATTCCCTAGAATGAACCAAAGGTCTCCATTTACCTTTCATAGACATTATTAGTAAATCCAATTAAACAAACTCACAACCATGTTTTTAGGTTCCGATTAATGAAGCTCCTACAGGAACTAAGGGAAAATCTCATTCAAGTCAGAAAGCAGTTCAACACCAAGGGGCACATTTACTAAGCTTGAGTGAAGGATTAGAATGAAAAATACTTTGACCATCGAATTGGCTACTTCAACTTCGAATCGAAGGATTCAAACTAAAAATTGTTTGACTAATCGACCATTCGATAGTAGAAGTACTGTCTCTTTAAAACAAACTTCGACCACCTACTTCACCACCTAAAACCTTCCGAGCACCAATGTTATCATATGCGGAAGGTCCCCGTAGGCTTTCCCAGCAATTTGTGATCGAAGGAAAATTGTTTGATCGATGGATTAAAATCCTCCGAATCGTTTGATTAGAAGGATTTAATCGTTCGATCGAATGAAATGCGGTAAATCCTTTGACTTTGATATTCGAAGTCGAAGGATTTGAATTTGATGGTCGAATATCGAGGGTTAATTAACCCTCGATATTCGACCCATAGTAAATGTGCTCCCAATTGTCCATTTAACCCCCTGGGTGCTGCACAATCCAACTCGTGTATCCAGAACGTCTGTCTCATGAGTCGCATTTATTTGCCCTAATCTCCCCCTGTAGATCTTTTGGGCATTTATTTGCTGGACAAACACCGGGATGAAGCCGGACTGTGTTTGGCCTCTGCCCAATGATTTGCCACAACTTGTTGGGAAAAGTCTTTTATTTTTACTCTTTTCTACTCTTTCTGGGTCCAAAGCTGCTCGAATACTAAAGCGATATATTGCTATTCGCTCTTTTACTTGTCTGATGGGCGTCCCACAGTCTATAAGGGCACACGGGTATTTTATATTCTATATCACCATGGAGGTCTCGCATCTGACGGATTGTATATCATTTAGCTGAATGTGAGTGTGTAAAATAAGTGGCCTATATATATATATACTGTACTGTATATGTCCCACACATCACACAACCCCCACATTGTACAACCCTGGTCTCTCTCACAATTAGTTTTACACTTTACGTTTGAGATATTTCCCAACTGGATCTGATGGGCTTCAAATTTCTCTTAAATTCTCCCCTCGTTTATAACTGAACTCAGGTTTTCAGAGTCATTTTTTGGTTATTACCTCATCAGTGTTTATAATGGGCCAATGTCTAATGCCACTGCCTTTATCTAACATGTTATTTGGCCCATACTGGCTGATAAAAGATCATTTCTTTCATATTTATATTTCTCTGTCTTTCTTTCTTTGTTCACTCAGTATTTCATCTCGTTTAAGTGGAAGTGGCCAATTCTTAACATCCGACAATAATATATCCGGGTACCTGTCAGGGGGCCTAGGGGCTCCCAAAGGGACTAGTCCAGATCAAGGAGGAAGCCAAGAGTCCAAGGTGGTGGTATCCGAGGGGTTAAACAAGAGATGGAATAAAATGTTATAGAATTTTTAAAGAAAAGAGACTAGGAGAATAGAGGTTGAGTGAGGAGAAATAATAGTGAGAGTGGCCCCTGGGGTCCCAGTCCAACACTGAGTGTAACACTAGAAATTCAGGCTCAGTGTGTAAAGTCTGAGTACTACAATTACAATACATGAGTCTCCCTCTGGGCTGAGGCTCAGCCTGTCCCCAATCAGATCAGCCGGATGGAGACACTTCATTAGTTGCACATTATTTATATAATGTCATTAAATTAAAGGTAGACTTTCAGCTCATTATCTTGCTTTGTGTTCAGATCTTTAGCAGTGCAGTGAAGTTGTAAGCTCCATAACTGAGCCAACATTCATAAAATCATACGCTTCATATTGTCATCCCTTTTTGCAGATTTATCCCATGAGGAAAACGTTACTTTATATACAACCCCACCCTGAATTGTGTATGTGTAGAAGGTTAGTGTATTGGTGATCGATGCATCTGACTCCTGGGCCACTTACTACTCCTTCTTTTTCTACCCAAGGGATCCCTTCCCCCGACTTCTCATTCTCTCTCCATCCCAAAACTAATTTACCTTTCCTATCTCTCCTCTTAAATCAACCAACTGTGAACTGAATAAAACTTTACAAAAAAAATACACTTGGGGGCCGATTCACTAAATTCGAGTGAAGGGTTCGAATTAAAAAAAACGTTGAATTTCGAAGTTTTTTTGGGCTACTTCGACCATCAACTACGAAAATCGAACGATTCGAACTAAAAATCGTTCGACTATTCGACCATTCGATAGTCGAAGTACTGTCTCTTTAAGAAAAACTTCGACCCCCTACTTCGGCAGCTAAAAGCTACCGAAGTCAATGTTAGCCTATGCGGAAGGTCCCCATAGTCTTGCCTGGGATTTTTTGATCGAAGGATTTTCCTTCGATCGTTGGATTAAAATCCTTCGAATCGTTCAATTCGAAGGATTTAATCGTTCGATCGAATGAAAAATCCTTCGATCGATCGATCGCAGGATTTGCGCTAAATCGTTCGACTTCGATATTCGAAGTCGAACGATTTTAGTTCCTAGTCGAATATCGAGGGTTAATTCACCCTCGATATTTGACCCATAGTGAATCGGCCCCTTAATCTTCACATAAAACAAAAAAACAAAGAATGATACTGGTGGCAGGTCTCTTCAGGACTGGAGCCCTCACATTAGTTACTCCACTGCAAACTCCACTCCATGCTGACCGTGCAGGAACACACACAGCAGCAGCAGGAACTGGGAGGAGTGGGAGGAGTGAGAGGAGTGGGAGGGTGCAGTCACAGCAGAACAGAGAATACAGGTGCGGTCCTAGAGCCCGCCGGATGTAAAGTAAATTAATAATTAAGATTAGAGCTCAGGAGCGAGCGGCCCACTAAAAAAAAAATATAGAGCGGCCCCACAGGCATTTGCCCGAACAGACAAATGGTCAGTCCGGGCCTGGTCGAAGTACTGCCTCTTTAAAAAAACTTCAACCACCTACTTCGCCACCTAAAACCTACCGAGCATCAATGTTATCATATAAGGAAGGTCCCCGTAGGCTTTCTAGCCAATTTGTGATCGAAGGAAAATCGTTCGATTGATGGATTAAAATCCTTCGAATCATTTGATTAGAAGGATTTAATCGTTCGATCAAGTGATTTTTCCTTCGATCATTCGATCATACTAAATGCGGTAAATCCTTCAACTTCGATATTCGAAGTTGAAGGATTTTACTTAGACGGTCGAATATCGAGGGTTAATTAACCCTCAATATTCAACCCTAAGTAAATGTGCCCCTTGGAGTGCTGGTCCAGTTTGAACTTTGTACACTACATTTTGGTACCCATCATTGAGCAGCGTATGAGTGCAGAATCATATATATATATACAGTTACGTCCATAAATCTTTGGACAGAGACGTTTTTCTAACTTTGGTTCTGTACATGACCAGAGCATTAAACAGGAGCAAAGCCACAATCTGCTGATGTCCATGAGTTCAACACTTCAGCCTGTCATTGCAGCAAAGGCTTTTCAACCAACTATTAGACATGAACATTTTATTTTCTGTTTTTTAATTTGTCCAATTACTTTTGAGCCCCTGAAATGAAGTGATTGTGTTAAAAAAAAGTCTTTAGTTTGTCACATTTTTATACAATCTTTTTGTTCCACCCACTGAATTAAAGCTGAAAGTCTGCAGTTCAACTGCATCTGAGTTGTTTCATTTAAAATTCATTGTAGTAAAATGTACAGAACCAAAATTAGAAAAAAAGTTGTCTGGCCAAATATTTATGGAGTGTTTAAGCTTTGGCTAAGTCTGGAGGCATGGCTCATGGCTCATGGTTATAAGGTGGCCCACTGGTTATTTGTGAGCAGGGGCTGGCTGGTAAGATGAACCTGTTAGCATTTGGTAAGTTAACAATTTAGTAAAGCAAATGTATGATATTGTTGTGAATTAAACAATAAATCAGCTGTGGCCTTTTATCTGCACCAATATGTTGTGTGGTCTCAATTTGTTCAATTCATATAACTTAGTTCTGTCTGTTTCCCATGAGTCAGCCATTGACTAGATTGAGCTGAGCCAACAGTGTAGATATGAGGTGAGTCTAATTTATCATATTTGCCTTATCTGTATCTGTTACAACCATACTGGTACCATTAGTTAATGGAGCCCCACTCTCAACCTGCATCTTTTTACTATTAATATAATTAAAAAACATTTTGTGGTTAATCTTAGCCTCAGCCGCAATGCACTCCTCATTTCCTATCTTTGCCTTCCGGATTGCTGATTTACAACATTTATTACAGTGTTTATATTCATTAAACGCAGCTTCTGTCCCTACAGATTTGTAGTTATTAAATGCCTTTCTCTTCTTTCCTATAAAATTCTTTACTTCTATATTAAGCCACACAGGATGATTCTTAGAGCTTCTACGTTTACTCCTTAGGGAATAGATTGAGAACAGTAATGATTTAATATCATTTTAAAGGACAACCATTTCTGTTCTGTGTTTTTAGCTGAAAACCTAATGCCCCAATCAATGCTCTGTAGGGCAGCCCTCAAGGCACTAAAATTAGCTTTTCCAAAATTCGTGTTTTTTGTTGCCCCAGTATATTTTTGTTTTTTGCACCAGACATTAAATCTTATAACATTATGGTTATATCATTATGAGGAGAGTGTGGAGTGGACAAGATCCAATTAAGTGAGTGAGAGATGTGGTATTGTATGTGGTGTTGTGTTTGGTAGTTAAGTAGAGTGAGGGAAGGCTTCTCGAAAGAAGTGCGTTTTCAGAGATTTCTTGAAAGCAGAAAGGTTGGGAGAAAGTGGGACAGACGGTGGGAGAGAGTTCCAGAGGAGGGGTGCAGCCCTTGCAAAGTCTTGAATGTGAGCATGTGAGGAGGTAATGAGAGAAGAGTTGAGTAGCAGGTCAGTAGAGGAGAGTAGTAAGCAGTTGGGTGAGTATATAGAGATGAGTTCAGAGATGTAGGGTGGGGCAGAGTTATGAAGTGCTTTGAAAGTCAGTGTCATTAATTTGAATTCTATTCTGAAAGGTAACGGAAGCCAGTGCAGGGATTGACAGAATGGCGAGGCAGAGGAGGAGCGGTTGCTGAGGTGTATGAGCCTCGCAGCAGTGTTCATTATGGACTGGAGAGCTGACAGTCTCTGGAGGGGAAGGCCAATTAAAAGAGAGTTACAGTAGTCTAGACTACTGGGCCTGGGCTGGGCCTTTTTGGTGTTTTCTTCTCTCTGTTCCTCAAAGACACCGGCAAGGACACTGAGCTTTTCCTGAAGTGTATGGCATATAAATGGGCATTTGGGCATCACTAGTTCAGTGCCAGTCCCTTTGCTGCTACTAATGAGCTCCATCAGCCCCTCCGCTCCCCCCTCATTGCTTTACCCCCCATCTCAGGTCTGAATGTATAACATGGACTTTCCGTTTGAGTGAAACCGGGCCGCTGCCCCCCAATAATGTGTGTGGTGCCCCCCTCCCAAAGCCAAAGTGTCAGACAGACAGTGACTGTCAGGGGCCGAAAGAAATGCTGCTCCCTCTGTGCGAATGTCTGTGAGAATCCCGTGAAAGATAAATGGGCTCCTCCACCCACATTTACACCTCAGTTCTGGGGCCACAGGGGACATTTGGGACATTTGCAGCCGGGGTTATGGCAAGCGCCATGGCAACTATTTATAATTTACTTATGATGTTGAGAGAAACCAGATCACCTGAAATGAGGGGCCGCTGGCAATACAGGAGGGTGTTGCCCAAATATATCCAGCCTACAACTCCCAGCATCCTCCCACAGCCCTGGCTATAAAATCCCTTGCCCTCCGTTTATTTCTATAATTGTGCTGCATTAGGACCCCCTCTTGTTCCATGTGCTCTAGTAAACGTTTGCCCCTCACTATCTGATCAAGCCAATCAGTCCCTGGGGCTAAACCAGTCTTGTAGTGAGTATAATATGTTAATTGCAGTCGTTATTCTCACAACTCCCTGTATTGTCTGTGCAGAGACTCCGGGAGTCTGTCCGGCCAGTGACCCAAAGAAACCGCAATGTCCATCTGTGCCAGGAATGACGACTGCTTTTTGGACCAGAAATGCTGCCAGTCTGGGGGGAAACAAGAATGTATGAACTTCTGATATGGGGTCTGCTTTTAACCATTTCAGTGTGGCCTATCAAATAAAGCCTGGGCTCTAACAGAACCATATTGGCTGTGAGGACTAGTAAGACCCTGTTCAGCTGCAGAGAAAAAGCACCAAGGACTCGGGTAATACATTTATTTACTGCTGTTTATTATTCCTTCCCCATTCAACTGAGCAAGCAGTACTATAGGCTGAGACGTGGCTCCTGTATGGGCACCAGATAAACCTCTTTGCTGAAGACCCGGCTCATTAGTCATTCACTACAATTCCCATAAGCCGCAGGGCCGGGCGGAGTACTCCAATCATCTGACCGCTCCATGAGCCAGAACAGTACAACTAATCCTCTCCAGCTCTCTCTCTCATCCACAGATTATAGGAAAGTAGATGTAATTCCTAAATTCTACAAAGTGTAATATATCTGTATGGGGTCAAGTTATTTGGAGGCACTGACTGTGCCCAGGTCAACAGAAACAGAAGCTGCTGGTCTAACAATGAATTCCATAAAGACCAATTGTAACTCAGTGACAGTGATTCCTCCTTGGAAGTCCAAAGCAGCTGAGAAGCAGAAGAAGGTCTTGTAACAGATGTGAGAGGTACAAAAATAACAACCCCAAATCCCCAACCACAAAGAACATTGCCTTTATTTGGGTGCCATGTGGCCAGTAAATACAGTATAATTCTTGATGACAATGTTATAGACAAGGCAGAAACAAATACACGATTTTATTTCTCAGAAGAAGTGGTACCCCCACCTCTCTCATAATCTCAAGTCTCAAGTCTCTCTGTTGCTCTTTCTTAATATTAATAAATGAAAGAATAAAGATGCCCATGGTCAGTGGAACCGTGTCCTTGCGTTCAGAGCTACAATGTTACACCCTGAGAGCAGTTCCATTGAGGTTGTTGTTGGGTCCTGAGTACAAAAGTCTTTAGAAACTCTGACAATTCCTTATTCAGGGTCTGATTCTTGGTGAGTTCACAATTACAGACATTTCAGCTCAAACTATTTCTATTTTTCACTGCAACTGTCCCCAGTAACTGAATTTCCCTGCCTGTTCTGGGGGAGATAATGGGGGCAGGCGCAATATCACAGATGTCACTCATCCACACTGCTGACCTAGGGAGGTCTTGGTCAAAGGGAAAGATAACCATAACTGTCCTCCTCACTTCCACAGTTTATTGAGGATCAGGTGAAGTTGTTCAGCTGCCTGATCTGAGAGGAGACCACTCAAGGTATCAGTGATTTGTCCTAACCAGGTGTCCAGTATGAAGGTGTGCATGCATGGGACTTTCTTCCCAGGGAAAAATGGCAGAACCATGGGGAATTGTTAAAGGCAGCAGAAAACAACTCCATACAGATCTTAGGAAACTATGCCCTACAAGTCACAATACTAGTGAAAACACTACTAATTCAAAAGACTCTCAATCAAGCCTTTCTCAAATTCTTGCTGAAATTCCTTCTGACCATACTTTGGTTTTATTAATGAAAATTCAGCTGGTATGTCTGCTAAGGTTTAGCATATTGTAGTGCTAAAAGGCGTATCAAATGCTATTTTTTTTTTTGTTTCAATCGGGTAGAGGTATAAAGGTATAGGAACGTTCCAAGTCTACTCACATTGGTGGCTTATAAGTATTATGAAGTGAGGGGAGTTGTACTAACTGAGCTGCCCTACAGTAACAGTTGGGAAAGCCCCATCCTCCCTGTAGAGTGGTTTGATACAAACACATACTGCAATATCTTTGTCTTGAATTTACTAAGCTCATGACATTGAAGTGGGATGGGTAACACCCGAAAGAAGTATAAAAGTTTCAGGAATAAACTCATTTTTGTTACCCAGATACAATAGATCTATAAACTATGATATTTTCCTCAATACTATAACAGTTTATTCAGTTTAGGATATGAGAGATAATTGGTCTTTTATAAATTATCATATTTGTTTGCTAACTGGACTTCAAAAAGGGGATAGAGGTCTTCTTCCGTTGAAATGGAAAATTCAAAGCTAATAGCTTAACTTTTTAATGGGATAATCCTACACTGAAAGCTTCTGCCTTGGAGGGATTGACAGCCAACCCCAAAATTTGGATGAAGGTATTTAGTAAGGTTTATTACTTGGGAAGGAATGTCATAGGTCTTGTTATAAATATGGTAACATTGTCAGCAAATAAGCAGATTTTGTGCTCAGCATCACAATATATTGAAGGCTTTTTATATTATTATCATCTCTAGTAGCCATTGCTAGAGGCTCGATTGCAAAGTCAAATAGTAAAGGTGACATCGGGCAGCCCTGATGGGTGCCTTAAGATATTTTAAAACACTGTAGGATCTGCATAAAGGGTAGCTATCCATGCAATAAAATTGTTCCCAAATCCCCATTTATGTAATACGGTATATAGATAAGGCCAGAGTATGGAATCAAGCACCTTCTGAAAGTCAAGTTTAAGGATCATAGCTTGTTGGGATTGTTTTATGGCTAACATAGTAATTAAATTCAAACAACAGGTTGCAGTTAATATTTTTTCAAATATATAGTATTATGTGGAGACACGAAGAATAAAAATGAAGGGTGTGTGAATGGGTCAATATAGTAGAAATAAATAGGCAATATTTGTTGGAAGAGTGTTCCCGATGTTTGGTTTCTGTGTCTATATCTTATAGCCTCTGGCACACAAAGATAAAGTATAATAACAAATTTACTTTAATGAAGGAACATTTTGAAGGAAATAAACTGACTTACAAGTTATTGTCATAAGTGTGAAAGAAAAAACGAAGTCATTTCTAAACTTTACGCAGGGCAGATTGGTTCCCACAGTGAATATATTTGCCCTGCGTATGTTATATTTATAAAGCTGGATAAGAGTGGTGTATACGGTTTTGGCAAAAATGGAAGTGTGTGAGTGCACAGTGAGTGTGGGAGCTGCTAAGTGAGTGTTACATGTGAATTAAGTGTTAAGCAGTATTAAAAACCTTAAGGCGTTTAAAACTGAAAAGGCTTTTGTGAGGAATTGCACTTGTGAAACTGTAAGTATCAGTGTAAATATAAGTGCAAGTGGGTTTGCTGGTATCACTGTGTGTCACATGTATGCGGTGTTGGAGCAGCAGTTCCAGGCAGTGAGAGATGTCGCTGGGGTTTCATCTTGGAATCTGAACTGCAGACTCTAAGGGGGGAACTTGCAGCACTGAGGGGCAAACGTGGGGGGGAAAGGAGGTCACAGAGCAACCACTGGCAGGGACTAGTGGAGTGAGGGGAGGAGAAGGGGCAGTGGAGGCTAATGAGGGAGGCAGGTTTGTTACAGTCAAGAGGAGAAGTAGGGGACAGAAGAGTAGGGGGGCTGGTCCACAGTTTGTCCAAAACAACAGATTCACAATTTTGGCTGAAGACACTGGGGAGGAAAACTCTGAACTGGGGTGTATGGAGCAGGCTGACTCTCGGAGCACCCTGGGGCAATGTCTCTAATACGGGTGTTGGGGGGAGTGCAAGGAAGGAAAGGCAGGTTCTAGTTACAGGGGATTCAATTATTAGAAAGGTGGATAGGGTAATCTGTCACAAGGCCCCTAAATGCCCAACAGTCTGCTGCTTGCCTGGTGCTGGGGTTCGGCATGTGGTGGAACGAGTGGACAGATTATTGGGAGGGGCTGGGGAAGACCCAAGAGTTGGGGTACACATAGGTACCAATGACAAAGTTAGAGGAGGTGGTGAAGTCCTCAAGAACGATTTTAAAAAACTAGGTGCAAAGCTGAGGACGGCGAATTCCAAGGTAATTTTCTCAGAAATATTCCCTGAGCCACAAGCAACACTAAGGAGACAGCGGGAGTGTAGGGAGATTAATGTGTGGCTGAAAGATTGGTGTAGGGAGGAGGGTTTTGGGTTTTTGGGGGAACTGGGCTGATTTCTCAGTCGGCTACAGGCTCTTTGCTAGGGATGGGGGCACCTCAATGATGATGGGGCAGCTGTTTTGGGAGAGAAGATGGCTAGAGGGTTGGAGGAGATTATAAACTAGGTGTGGGGGGGAGGGGTCAGTAAAAGATTCAGTGGTAGACAGGTTAGATGAGATAGTGGGCAAAGAAAGGGAAAATGGGGGAGGAGATTTGGCTGGGGGTTAAGGATAGGGAGGAGCACATGTCATATGTTTAATATGGTGCCAGTATTAAATGTATATTTACAAATGCAAGAAGTCTGGCTGGTAAAATGGGAGAACTGGAGCTGCTGGTGCTGGAGGGAAAATATGATGTGATTGGCTGAAACATGGCTGAATGAGTCACATGACTGGGCAGTAAATATCAGTGGCTATACTTTGTTTCGGAGGGACAGAGGCAATAGAAAAGGAGGAGGGGTATGTCTGTATGTTAGGCAGGATTTAAAAGCTCATATAAAGGAGGAGGTTATGTTAGAAAATGAGGGGGCAGAAGTCGTATGGGTGGAGTTCTTCACCAATTGTAAAGAGTCCAGCAAATTAATTGTAGGAGTCGCTATAGACCCCCTAATGTAAGTGACGAGGAAGAGACAAAGCTCCTGATGCAAATAGAAAAGGCTACTAGTTTAGGTAAAGTAATGATAATGGGGGATTTTAATTACCCAGATATTGACTGGAGCAACGGTACTGCTAGATCAGTTAATGGGAACAAGTTTATAAACTGTTACATGACAATTTTATGGCACAGGTTGTTGAGGAGCCAACCAGAAAAAATGCTATTCTGGATCTAGTGATCTCTAATGAGCCAGAACTTATAGCAAATGTGCAAGTCATTGAACCCCTGGGTAATAGTGACCATAATGTTATATCATTTAATGTCTGGTGCAAAAAACAAATATATACTGGGGCAACAAAAACCAGGAATTTTGGAAAAGCTAATTTTAGTGCCTTGAGGGCTGCCCTACAGAGTATTGATTGGGGCATTAGGTTTTCAGCTAAAACACAGAACAGAAATGGTTGTCATTTAAAATGATATTAAATCATTACTGTTTATTCCCTTAAGGACTAAACGTAGAAGCTCTAAGAATCATCCTGTGTGGCTTAAGGTAAATAAGTTAATAGGAAAGAAGAGAAACTCACAAAATATAAACACTATAATAAATACGGTGAAACAGTAATCCGGAACTCATCTTGAATCAGCAATGAACAGTTTCTCTGTTATTATCATGTGACGAAGCCCCCAGAATATGCAGGAAATCTCTTTAAATCATTTCCCAGAGCTTTATGGGACTGTGTCTTCCATATAAAATCACAATTTGTCCATTAAAATCAGTGTCTGTAGAAACAAGTAGCTGAATTACTTATTGTGCAAGTGTGTTGTAATTATTCCACGTGTTTCTACACATATTGTTTTAATGGATGCCAATAAATTGGGATTTTATAAGGAAGATACAGTCTTGTAGTGCTCTGTGAAATGATTAATGTAATTAATAGGACAGAGAGATAAACAGAGAGCGAGGCCAGGATTCCACAATAAATCCACCACTAACTGCAAATTAGAAAGGGGAAAATGCTTTTCTTGCTGGAAAAATCAATAATTTGTACTAAAAAACCATCATTAAGCCTTCAGCCGTCACTTGGCACCTTTAGACTCCCCAAATAATATCCCCCTCCACCTGTGGATCCATCACAGTAACCACTACCCCTTAGCCACGTAGGGTCTTAGGTACAATGACAATTGGAGAACACTATGGGCAAGTAGATGCTTCAATGACACCTGGCTCCAATTCTAGTTCTAATTCTGCCTCTATTACAGGTTTAAGTTTCTCTCGTACCCTGTAGAGATTTGGGCAAATTCACTAAGCGCAGAAGCGCCGAACGCTAGCGTTAATTCGCTAGCGTTTGGCATTTTCGTTACTGCGCAAATTCACTAACGAACGCTGGCGTAGTTTCGCTAGTGTTACTTCGCACACTTACGCCAGGCGAATTTTCGCTAGCAATGTAACTACGCAAATTCACTAACTTGCGCAGTGTACTGAACGCTACCTTTTACGCTAGACTTCCTTCGCCACCTCAGACCTGGCGAAGCGCAATATAGTAGATAGGGATTGTTTCAAAAAAAAGTCAAATTTTTTTCTAAGTCCCAAAAAACGCTGGCGTGTTTTCTACATGATGGGTGATAGGCTGAAAAAGATGGAAAATATTTTTGGGGCTCCCCTCCTTCCCCCCTACATTTCCTGACTCATGGCAACTCACCTAGACAGTGGGCACATGTGTAGGGCAAAATAACATTTATATTTGATGTTTTGAAGGTTTTCTAGGCATTGAAGTTCACAGTATATGAATTATAGAACAAGCACTTTAATCAATTAATAAATTATACTTAGTAACAATCAACTGAGATATTATGTATTAATTGTGTGTTGGCACGGGATTGATTCGAAGTCAAGCATATGATAATAGCAGTAAGCACTTTAAAGCAATACTAATCAAATCTCAATCTATTTTAACACGGACGTAGGGGGTTTTACTGCTGATTCTTTTGCTGGATAATCGTTTGGTTTATTTACCTCTACACAGCCTTAAATTAGGGAACAAAAGTGAGTGAATATTAATTACAAGAGGGATAATTGCAAACAAGCTGCCTTGCGTGTTTATTGCGAAGTGCAACGTTTCGGGGTCACGCCCCTTTCTCAAGCATATGGAACCCAGTGCAAAGGGTGATTATAAAGCATTTGATATGCAAATAAAGTATTGTCCGACAACCAATGATAAATCATTACAAAGTGTGTCAGTGGTCCTGCAAAAATGAGTGAAAAAAATATTCTAGCTTGATAAAAAACATGACATCATAAAACATTCAAGTATATAAATATACAAAGATAAAATACTTTAGTAGAAAAATCCATTAATAGAAAAATGAAGTGGCCATGTGCATTCTAATGAACCAATCAGAAGTATAAAACAGACATACAAAACGACATTTACAATAAAAATACGTGAATTAACACTTCTTACCCTAAACGAAGGGAGAGCAAGATATAGAAGGGAACAATATCACATTCATCTGGAAGACAAATAAAGCCAAAGGAAATATTATAAAGAATTATTATAAAAAACCGGCCATATGAAAGTCCTCATTTAGAACCGGGGCAAATTCACTAAGCGCCGAAGCGCCAAACGCTAGCGTTACTTTGCTAGCATTTGGCATTTTCATTACTGCGCAAATTCACTAACAAACGCTGGCGTAGTTTCGCTAGTGTTACTTCGCACCCTTACGCCTGGCGAAATTTCGCTAGTGACGTAACTACGCAAATTCACTAACTTGCGCAGT
The DNA here is from genome assembly GCA_038501925.1 of Xenopus petersii. Lineage (NCBI taxonomy): Eukaryota > Metazoa > Chordata > Amphibia > Anura > Pipidae > Xenopus > Xenopus petersii. The sequence continues at coordinate 122,719 of CM076681.1, read as the reverse complement.
GTACTGAACGCTACCTTTTACGCTAGACTTCCTTCGCCACCTCAGACCATAAGTCCCAAAAAACGCTGGCGTGTTTTCTACATGATGGGTGATAGGCTGAAAAAGATGGAAAATATTTTTGGGGCTCCCCTCCTTCCCCCCTACATTTCCTGACTCATGGCAACTTACCTAGACAGTGGGCACATGTGTAGGGCAAAAGAACATTTATATTTGCTGATTTGAAGGTTTTCTAGGCATTTGTAGTGCTGATACGTGTTCCTCCATTGAAATTTGAATTTCGCGCCGTATGCAAATTAGCCTTTGCTAGCGCAACTTCGCTTCACTTAGCAAATCAACGCTAGCGCAACTTCGCAACCTTACGCTACCCCTGATCGCAACTTCGGATTTTAGTGAATTTGCGAAGCGCTGGCGCAACTACGAATCTTAGTGAATTTGCCCCTTAGGGTGTCCAGCCTGTAAGAGCCATATCCAGTAACACTCACGTTGGAGCAAAACCCTCTTTAGATCTTGGTTCTGTTTTACTGACACTTTTTCTAAAATTTGCCTCCTCAACTGCAACACCTTGTGGCCACTGCAAAAAAATGTTTTGCTCACAAAGTTTATTTTTTCTCTTTTTTTGCCTCTTATTTGTCTCCTGTGCTTCTCCTGAAACAGGTTTAAAATTCCGTATCGCGGATTTATGTTTGTTAAGGTGCACTTTGATAGATCGTGAAGTCTGGCCAATACAGGCCATTCCGCATGGGCACTTGATACAATAAATGACATTGCAGCTGTCGCATGTAGCAAAGCATCTGATACTGTACTTAGAGCCAAGTGTAGGATGCATAACGCAATAACGGAATGTAAAAGTGACATAAGAGTGTAAGCTCACTGGGGCAGGGACTAAATGTATATATATGGTGGCACACTACTTCAGTCCCCCACCCAGGTACATGGTAAAGTATCATATAATATTTCAAAAGACCAACAACACCGGACACACTGTAACAGCTCACACAAATACAAACTTCATTTTGCACTAAAATCCCGGTGTTGCTGGTCTTTAGAAATATTATATATATGTAGGGATGTGTAGAATAGGCACCCCTAGTATTATTGTCAGGCAGTTCCTCCATGTTATGGACACCTAATTGGCTCCTAAAATACAGTTGGGAGGGGGTTGACTCTTGTTGTTTCCCACAATGACCAGCAGATGGCACTGTGCTAGAGTATAAAAGGCTCTGAAGGCAGATTATCAGGGTCCATCTTGTGCTGGCTCTAGCCTGTGCAGGAGGCAGAGCTCAAGTGGAACCTAGACAGGTCAGGTCTAGTAAGAATAGGCTACTCATATTTATAGATCACTCTAGGAGTGATAGTCAGTCAGATTATTTAGCTGAGCAGTCTGAGGCTCCTACGAGGATTGTAGTGGGATTAAGATCCCAGGGTACTCATTGCCCAGAAGTAGGGACTAAGTGTACAGACCTAGGGTAGATAGATTCCCCTCAGGTTCCACTTAGGGAAAAGGCTGAAAACTGGGTGTACCTCCTCAAAGCTGCATGTATTGTTCCTATCTCTGAGGAGAATTATACTGACCAAAGGTGTTGTGAGTACTGCCTATTCAATGTACTGTTATGAACCTGCATTGCTCTGATTTATGTACACTCCACTGAGGATTGTATACTGTGCTCAATAAATCTGTTATTTGGTTAAGTTATAAGAACCACTGGCGCCCAATTCTTTGTACCCTGATTACAGTTACAGTTGCACTACACCCTGCTTCCACCTCCATGCAAAGGCTCACGCCCTAACATTTAAGGTCTCATCCGGAGCATATGTAATAGGAGTGAAGCCCATAGTAGAGTAAGGTGCACTCAATTTACTATAGCGCTACATATATATACATACATATATACAGCATCATCATATAAGAGCAAGAAGGTGCCAGAAGAAGTATAATTTGCCCAGAGTTCAGGTTGTGTAGTTTGTGTGGGTGACACAGTGGGCAGAGCAGTAAATAGGGCAGTCATGTGCCAATACTGAGAGTATATACTGTGTCTAGGTAAATATATATATACTGTGTATAGGTAAATATATATATACTGTGTATAGGTAAATATATATATACTGTGTATAGGTAAATATATATATACCGTGTATAGGTACAACATGTGTCTGTAGGGGGATGGCCCCACCCTGGGTGTCTCAATACCTGGCAGTTTGCCTCAGTTTGGGAACAAAAGTCACATAACAAACCTATATTTATTTCTATTACTATTGAGCAATAAGCAGTAACTGTATAAACAACCCCCACCCCAGAGGATCCCTCTCATCAGCATTAATTACTACCTCCAGTCGACACCACCCCAACTTATTAAAGATGAGCCCCGATTTCTCATCATCAGTAATTACAAAATCAGACGCCACCAGATCTGCTCCCTATAAGATCCATTCGGTCGCCCCCAGAACATGAATGAGTCAATACATGTTGTTAAACACCAACCCCCCAACCTCAGCAACGCCCCCCCCATAACCAATGGAGAATTACAGCTGCCGCTGATAACAGGGGGGCACTATGGTTCCACTTCAGTGTAGTGAGCAGGGGGACTCCCCAAATATGCTGATTGTGGGCTCTGTTGCTCCCCTGCAGGTCCCTACGACTCATTCAATGGACTGTGACCCCCTGCGCCATTTGTCCAACTTCTGCCAAACTGACATCCACTAGTGTAGTTCAACTACACCCCCAGCACAGACAGCACAGAATTACTATATCAGGTCTGAGTGCGGCTATCGGATTGACTAGTGGGGCTACTAAATTCACTTTAGCAGCTGCCCCAGCTCTTGGCAGCTGCTACTTGAGACTATGTAGGTGCCAATTACCCAGCCTGGTGCCAACACTCTGCCATACGCAGTGACGCAGCTGAATTTCTGGTGTTTGGGGCGTTCGTGGCCAGAGTGACACTGAGTATCCCCAGCTTTGCCCAATTTACACTTGTCTGGATCAAATGTGGGGCAGACTGGGCACCTCTGGGGAAGAACAAGCTCCTGCCATTAATCTTCTGGCTTTTCACCCCCGGGTTACATTCATGTGGACCCCCAAAGCAGACACTCTGTCAGACAGAAAAGCTAAACAAACTCAAATACCAATGAACTTTGCCAGAATTGCCTTTTTTCTCCATTGGGGGTGGGGAGGAAAGGAGTGTCAGCTGTGGGAACAGCTTCATAGCCAGTTTGTTGTGCTTCACCTGCAGTACCAGTTTCTACCTATAGCAGGAGGAACGTTCCATCTATAGACACAACTGCAACAGCGCCCCCATATATAGAGAGGCAACTGTGTGTATGGGCAGCTCTCCCCCCCTTGTATCTGCCCATCTCCTCTGAGCCCACCAGTGTCCCAACTACTCACCTTATCCTTTGCCCAGACCCCCATGAGCAGAGGGATGTGGAGACTGTGACCTGCAAGAGAAAACTGTCAGCTCTGTTCCTGCCGCATTTATACCCAGTCTGGGGGGGCAGCCAGGAATTAGTGAGGCTTCTGGCCAGTGACTTGGCTACTGAAACTGCTCTCAAAACCCAATTAATATGTGTCCAATTAATTGTCCCCAGAACTCATTAACCCCATCTCTCCTGCAACCAGGACCTGATTGACCCATCCCTCCTTGACCCAGAATTGAATTAACCCCATCCCTCCTACACCCAGAATTGAATTAACCCCATCCCTCCTCCACCCAGAATTGAATTAACCCCATCCCTCCTACACCCAGAATTGAATTAACCCCATCCCTCCTACTCCCAGAATTGAATTAACCCCATCCCTCCTTGACCCAGAATTGAATTAACTCCATCCCTCCTACACCCAGAATTGAATTAACCCTATACCTCCTGCACCCAGGACCAAATTAACCCTATTACTCCATTATCTATACATGGGTCAGTGCGTAACTCCTATAATTGGAGAATAATGGCTATGGCACTGTGGGCACACACAATGGCATGGCCAGGAAAGGGTTACTCACACAGTCTAGAGCAGTTGGGTTTTGCTCAGGAGATTGACAAGTGAATTTAGTAGCCCCACTAGTCAATCCGATAGCCGTACTCAGACCTGATATAGTAATTCTGTGCTGTCTGTGTCTGTGCTGGGGGTGTAGTTGAACTACACTAGTGGATGTCAGTTTGGCAGAAGTTGGACAAATGGCGCAGGGGGTCACAGTCCATTGAATGAGTCGTAGGGACCTGCACGGGAGCAACAGAGCCCACAATCAGCATATTTGGGGAGTCCCCCTGCTCACTACACTGAAGTGGAACCATAGTGCCCCCCTGTTATCAGCGGCAGCTGTAATTCCCCATTGGTTATGGGGGGGCATTGCTGAGGTTGGGGGGTTGGTGTTTAACAACATGTATTGACTCATTCAAGTTCTGGGGGCGACTGAGTGGATCTTATAGGGAGCAGATCTGGTGGCTTCCTATGAAGGGCCCAACTGAGTCCTCAGAGGGGAGAAATTCCATCCAAACCCCCAGGGGGTAATTGGACCATTCCCTGGATCAACTGTCAGTACCCTATGGGTCTGAGCTGAAACTATTGTGAGAGTTATAATTTGAGTGTTCCTGGGCATGGCCAATGCTCTCAGTATGGCAAATGCAGGCGCCACTTGGGAGCACTTACCTTGGCACTTACCTTGGGTTCAAGTTGCCATTGGCACTGGCTGTTGTGACTAGGACGTGTCCCTGCTTGGCTACTGTACATCTGTTACTAAGTTGTTGCTATGGGTGACTTCAATTATCCAGACATTGACTGGGGTAATGGGGTTGCTAAGACAGAAAAAGCTAGTAGGTTTGTAAATATGCTGAATGACAACTTTTTATTCCAGCTCGTTCAAGAACCTACTAGGAATAACTCTCTTTTGTACCTGTAATAACTAACAATACTGAACTCATCTCTAACATTTGAAAAAATGGGAAGTCTTTAAAATGCTGCTTAATAAATCTACTTGTGAGTCGTTGCAAAGCAAAACCTTTTTGGTTCAATAGAAGCGTTGGTGTTGAGGTGGGTAAGAAAAGACCTGCTTTTAAGGCTTTCAAGTTATCTGGTACAGCCGAATCATTTATAAGGTACAAGGAGGCCAATAAATCATGCAAAGAAGCTATAAGGCAAGCTAAAATTGCTATAGAAAAGGATATTGCAGCAAGCAGTAAAAAAAATCCAAAATTATTTTTTAAATATGTTAATAGTAAAATAATGAAGCAGGAAGGGGTGGGACCTTTAATATCAGAGGGGGGTCAGCTGGTTTATGAAAGCAAAAAAAAAGCGCAGATTCTGAATTCATATTTTTCTTCTATCTACACAAATGAGGAACCAGTAAGTGAAGGTTTCCTTCTTAACAGTCCCAATTCTAGTAATACAACTAATGATGCATGGTTCACACATGATGAAATTCAAAAGAGACTAGAACATGTTAAGATTAACAAAGGTCCAGGGCCAGATGGTATTCATCCCAGGGTAATTAGTGAGCTTAGCTCTGTGATTGCCAAACCTCTTTACTTAATCTTTCAGGATTCATTGAGATCTGGCATTGTGCCGAGAGACTGGCGAATTGCTAATGTGGTGTCTCTATTCAAAAAAGGATCCCGTTCTCAGCCTCAAAACTATAGGCCAGTTAGTCTGACGTCAGTGGTAGGAAAGCTAAAGCATTTGTAGTACACTTAATGTTTGCACCTGTAAGACTGCTGGGTAATGTAGTCCCCCGTGCCTTCTACTACAGTACAGAGGAACTAGTTAATGCTTCAGACTGCAGGAAGGAAGGGATTTTCTCCAGCCAATGATAAAGGAGACAGTCTGTGCCCTGCCCCCATAACCTGGAAGAGCAGGAGAGAGCAGCCAGCATGGAGAGATGTGCCGAGAGATCTAGAGACTGTGGGTTTGTGTTCCAGCCTGCTGAGTGACCAGCCAGAGAGAGAGAGAGAGAGAGAGAGAGAGAGAGACTGCTATTAACCTGCAAGGGGAGAACACTGCAGGGTACAGCCTGATTGAAGTTGTGATGTTGATCCCTGGAGGAAGTTTTGTTGTCAGCACCATTGTGATCCAGGAGTACAACAGTCAGCCATATTGATAAGGAGAAAGTCACAGTGTGGAGAGAAGTAATGTTCCTTGTCAACCTTTAAGTTATTAACCCTTGTGCTACCAGTTTAAGGAACATTAGGAGAGCTGACAGCATTGCTGCACATTTCCAACAGCACCAGAGGGAGCAGCATCTATACCTTTAACAAGGGACACATCTCCAGCTCTTTTATTGTGGAACAGAGATAATCCAGTTGGACAATTCAGCAGAAACCTAAGGTGGAATTTGCCAGTCATTTAGACTTCTGTGCTATTTGCAGCCCATCCAGTTCTTTCAGACCAGTAAGGGCCCCCCCCATCAGTACACAATGGTCTCAGGACTTTGAAGGGTTTGAAAGGTTTTTCTGGGGCTGTTTTTGTTAAATTGTCATAGTTACTGCAGTGTTAGCAGAATACTTATTGTCATAATATTGTTCAATTTCTAACCAATCATCTCTTAATAAAGTCAGGTTGTGCCTGTTGCACCGCCATCTTGTGTGTCTGGTTACTGGGGCCTTGGGGTGTCACCTGGTTAAGGAAATCAGACTCGTATCTACTACTGACAACACCTACGGGTGCCATCAACATATGAGACAGTGCCACACAGAAGGTTACTGGTTAAATGAAGGAATGTTGGCCTGGAACATAGTATTTGTACCTGGATAGAGAACTGGCTAAAAGACTACAAAGAGTGGTGGTAAATGGAACATTTTCTAATTGGACCAGTGTTGTTAGTGGAGTACCGCAGGGCTCTGTACTAGGTCCCTTGCTTTTCAACTTGTTTATTAATGACCTGGAGGTGGCCATTGAAAGTACTGTTTCTATTTTTGCAGATGATACTAAATTGTGCAGAACTATAGGTTCCATGCAGGATGCTGCCACTTTGCAGAGTGATTTGTCTAAACTGGAAAACTGGGCAGAAAACTGGAAAATGAGGTTCAATGTTGATAAATGCAGGTTATGCACTTTGGCAAAAATAATATAAATGCAAGTTATACACTAAATGGCAGTGTGTTGGGAGTTTCCTTAAATGAGAAGGATCTTGGGCTCTTTGTAGATAACACGTTGTCTAATTCTGGGCAGTGTCATTCTGTGGCTACTAAAGCAAATAAAGTTCTTGTATAAAAAAGGGCATTAACTCAAGGGATGAAACATAATTGTGTCTCTTTATAGGTCCCTGGTGAGGCCTCATCTGGAGTATGGGGGCAGTTTTGGACTCCAGTCCTTAAGAGGGATATAAATGAGCTGGAGAGAGTGCAGAGACTAAGTGCAACTAAACTGGTTAGAGGGAGGGAAGAGTTAAATTATGAGGGGAGACTGACAAGGTTGGGGTTGTTTTCTCTGGGGGAAAAAAGGCGCTTGTGAGGGGACATGATTAGACTTTACAAGTACATTAGAGGACATTATAGACAAATAGCAGGGGACCTTTTTACCCATAAAGAGAATCACGTACCAGAGGCCTCCCCTTCAGACTAGAGGAAAAGAAGTTTCATTTAAAGGAACAGAGTAGGGGGTTCATCACAGTGAGGACAGTTAGGTTGGGGAATGCAGATCCAGGTTTAACACTGATGAAAAATAAATGTAACAAAGATCATTTCAAGTAAATCTCTTACACTATAGAAATGTCAAGAAAGTGCTTTTGTTTAGTTTCAAACAATATCTTGTTTCAATATGACCATTCAGTGGATTCCATTCCCTTCCACATTACTCTTGGCTGTGAGGGGAATGGACTCAATGCCTCTCTCAAGTTTGAAAGAAGCTTTAAAAGACTACTAGCCAGAATGTCCAGTTTGCAGAGTTGGTACAAGAGTTCAAGACATAAGGTCCAGTATTTTTAGCCATATTTCTTTTTTAGGCTTTTAGAATAGGGAACATTATTCAGGCTTATCATACCTGGATATTATTCACACAGCAGGTGCCCAGCCCATGAACATACCAGGATCTGTAAGTCTGCCCCAAGGGATCTCACGCCCTACAGTATTCACGTGATCATCTACGTATCTCAGCAGACAATAGAGCTGGAGTCAACAAACTGGTGCAGCTACATGTCCCAGTGCCGTGATGTATGTCCAACATCTTTATTGCCTTGTTTTATTCTTTGCTGCCTTTCATGTAGGCTTTTCAGGGACAATGTAATCTCATGTTTTGAATGATTTTCTCAGAACAACTTTTTTGGGCTATTTGGCCATCAGACTGAGGAACGGTGGTGACATGGTTGGTTGTACAATTGGCTCGTTGGTCTGAATAATGTTCACTGTTAACTTTACTGTATAGTTTTAATTATACACCATAATAGCCTACCCACCAGAGTCATTACAGAATTACCCCAAACTACTAACTAACCCTTTCTCACATGCATGGAGGGAGCTAGGACAATAATTGTCCTGTCACTTGTCCCCTCATTCATGGACTCCCTCCCCCGATCCACATCCCAAGGATCCAGGCTTTTCCTTTCTAAGACCACCTGCCTGATGCTCCCCAACAGCATTTACTCCCCCCCACCAAGTGGAATCCAGTAGAAAAGAACTAATATACTGTATATATTCTCTTCTATAGACTAGGTGGGGTTGTGGAGCCCAGCCTTAGATAATCAGTTATACTTTGATTAATATCAAATGCCTGCAAAGTGTGCATTAGGCATTTCCATTTTTACTGGGATTTTCCGGCTCTTCATCTTTAAAGTTCAAATTAATAGATCTCTTGCAAGAGTTAGGCGACAATATTTCTCAAAACCTGCTGGCAATTTTCTGTGATTCAATGTGCGAACCAGCTGTTTAACCATTTGCATTACCATTTGATTCTCTGTGTGCAAAACTGTCACGTTCAGCACTCTGTACCCAGAACCCAAGCTCAGCTCCCTGGTCTCGGCTCTCACTTCTGCCTTTAACCGCCGCCTTTCACCTCGGGCTAATCGGATGCCGCCAGGTCTTAATTGAGAGAGGAGCAAAGCTAACGGTTCTGGACGAGCAAAGGGACACGATTGTCTCACCAGGAAACTGGAAGGAAGAAGCACCAGGAACAGGCCGGGCAGCACAAGCAGATAGAATGGTCAGACAGGCCGGAATCAGGATAGAGATCGTAGAATAGTCGCAGAACAGGCAAAGGATCAGGATTGGAGAGATCAGAGTAGTTTCAGACTACAAGTCTTATAGACCCACTGTGTCTATGGGGATTTATATTTTAAACATAGAAATGTATCATATCATTTTAGCTCATAGAGTTGAAAAGCAACTGCCAGTGAGCGAAAATAAATGCTAATATTGCTGCTATTTTTTGTTTCAATGGACACCACTTTGACTTTTAGATAATGACTCATCAATATCTATTATCCATTTGGGATGTTGGGTGGTCAGAGAATTATATATATATATATATAGATATTGATGAGTCAATGAACACATTCTTTCCTCGTGGAAGTTGAAAGATTATTGGCGTGAACAAACAAAGTGCACATTTCGGTATCCCAAAGTGTCCGTTAGTTTACACACTGGCCTTGATATCTTCATAGAGTCAATATTAGGGCAGTGGCAAATGGTGAAACTAGGGATGCACCGAATCCAGGATTCGGTTCGGGATTCGGCCTTTTTCAGCAGGATTCGGATTTGGCCGAATCCTTCTGCCAGGCTGAACCAAATCCGAACCCTAATTTGCATATGCATATGCAAATTAGGGGCGGGAGGGAAATCACGTGACTTTTTGTCAGAAAACGAGGAAGTAAAAAATGTTTTCCCCTTCCCACCCCTAATTTGCATATGCAAATTAGGGTTCGGATTCGGTTCAGTATTTGGCCGAATCTTTCACAAAGGATTCTGGGGTTCGGCCGAATCCAAAATAGTGGATTCGGTGCATCCCTAAGTGAAATACCGCTACTCATCAAAACCTAAAGAACATCAAGCAGGATTGTAGCGTAGGAAGGAAACGGTAGGCATGCTGCAAGTATTTCTCTTTTATCACAAAGTTTTTACCCTAAATTGGGAAACAGAGGCATGAAGCAAGAATGAAAGCAAAGAGGACACAGAGCAGTACAAGATGGTGCCCTACTTACCCCACAGCTTTACTCTTTGGCCAGTTAAAGACATAGGTACAATGGTGAGACTTGCTGGGGTTCAGGAGGAGGGAGGGAGTTAGTGGGGGCTTGGGGTTGTCTATAAGCTTTTCTTTTCATTTAAACTTCCACTCACAGAACTGTTTTTACCCTCTGGAAGGTTCAAATACAAATACTTACGTCTGCTGCCAATTTCTTTTTGAAGTTTTTGCCAAAAATGACACTTTCCAACGTCGGTATTTTAGTCTTTGTCCACCGGCTGGGAAGAAATCTTTGGAACAGTAAGTTTTTCTTGGAAAAGCTATAAAAACAAGAAATACAGATGTATGTATTATCTTGAAATTGATATTATTTCTTAAAGTAACAGTAAAAAATGTCATGATCTATATCTGACAGTAACAATCCATGTACTTACCTCTTCAGTGGGGGTTGTAATATGACCAACAGGCCATGAACCACGAGCGATAGCTTTGAAAATGACTTAAATATTATATTTGTGGGGCTGTGAATCCCTCGATGCACATTGGTGCCGAACTCTTACATTTGTTTAATAATTTATATATTTATAATTTATATGTACTGTCCCTTTAAAAATTCAAATTTGATTATTCGCTATCTAAAATCTGGCAAAATTGATGTTTTATGCTATGGGGGTCCTCCTACAATCAGTTTGGAGTTTTTGGTGGACTTTTGGGGAAAAAACTTTTTTTTTTTGGTCTGAAAACCTCGATTCAAATTCGATAAGAATTTGCAGGTTGATCCTATTTACCTGAAATAAAAATTTTGTTTGAATTTTAAAATGTATATGTACTGTCCCTTTAAGAATTCAAATTTGACTATTCGTTATCTAAAATCTGCCAAATTGATGTTTTAGGCTATGGGGGACCTTCTACAATCAATTTGGAGTCGTTGGACTTTTGAAAAATAAAACCTAATTTGCCAGGATCAGAACAGGACCAAACAACAAAAACTGTCAGTTCAGCATGTGGCAAGTGCAAAGCCTGTAAATACATTCACAATCAGAGTTATGTTATTGATAAAATTATACATCATTTTCCATGTATCACTAATAATATTATTTACTTGTTAACTTGCCCCGGCAACAAAATATATATTGGTAAAACGAACTGAGCTTTCAAAAAGAGATTATTGGAGCATATTCACAGTATTAACAATTGACCAGACCTGTTGAAAGTATTCAAGAAATGATCACCGATTAGTCGTCATGTTTATGATATAATCACTCTAATAATCAATCTAATAATCACTCTAGTAATCACTCTAATAATCACTCTAATAATCAGTCTAATAATCAGTCTAATAATCACCCTAATAATCACTCTAGTAATCACTCTAATAATCACTCTAGTAATCACTCTAGTAATCACTCTAATAATCAATCTAATAATCACTCTAATAATCAATCTAGTAATCACTCTAATAATCACTCTAATAATCACTCTAATAATCACTCTAGTAATCACTCTAATAATCACTCTAATAATCACTCTAATAATCACTCTAATAAATCACTCTAATAATCACTCTAATAATCACTCTAATAATCACTCTAATAATCACTCTAATAAATCACTCTAATAATCACTCTAATAATCACTCTAGTATGGGCCTAAAAGCAATGGGTCTCTATAAAGTGTCTCTGGGTATAAGAGGAGGGGACCTGGAAACAAGTCTCCTATCCAGGGAGAGTGAATGGATATTCCTAATAAATGTAAGTGGCTAAATGAAAGCATCACTAGGAATACTTTTATTTAAGAGCCTGATACTTGCCAATAATAATCAGTTGTAACAATGTAATAGTTTATGAATATTATGCGCTATAACTATATACTCGCTTACTAGTATCAACTTGAAATATTCTGAGGATGTAAGTTATTTATTAGCAACAAAGTACCACAATGTGGGGATTTTTAACACGTTATACAATATATCGATCCAACTGGTGAATTGCAAAAGAGATGTTTGAGTGTCACATATCTTGCCATCCAGAGTATCACAACATACAATAGGCAGGTTTTCCCACCTTTGATAGGGGACTGTATTAGCGCATAGTTTTCAATGGGAAGCATGAGACACATATACGGATGGTAAGCTTAATGCTCATCATAATGTTAGAGTAATATCGGCAGGTTTCTACTCTGTGATGTCTCTCGTGTAGATTGGTCCATTCAAACTACTACCATCAGTCCTGCGCTTATAAATAAATGTGTACGACTGGCTCCCACATGCCTTTGACAAAGCTCGCAATTGGCAGTTAAAACGCGCATCAGGCGCACTTTTAGTGGCCGGTTAGGGACAACTGATAAGGACAAAAAAGGGCAAGTTTTACTCACAGATCGGGAGGGAACTCGCTGTGGGTGAAGGGGTTGGAGGCTCTTTGGGATCCGAGGGCCAGCATTAGCAGTAACATTGTGGCTTTGGCACACTCTATTTTCAAGAACATCATGGTGAAATCACCGTTTTGGTTGACCGGCATCAACTATACGAGTGCACTCATCTTACCACTCTGTGGGAGGGATCTCTAAGTGGGTGAAGGGGTTGGCACTGGGAGTGGAATCCTCAAGTTGATTTTGCCGGCGACTATATCCTATCGCTAGGGCATATTGAATATGCCAAATGTTAACTTTTGGCTAGTAGTATTAGTATTTTCCTAGTACTAATGGCTGCATGAACCTGCTAATAAAGCACTGTTATACTCTACTCATCCTCGCTAGCAAAACACAACAAATTGGTGACGAGAATTCTCTTCTACCTCTCCAGCAGCCTGCAGCTTTTCTTCCAAACCCTGGTGAGCCTACCATACCTTTTACTGCTTGGATCCGTATGTTTGAAAATTTCATTTTCTGCTGACCAAGGGGAGATTTGTGCTGCTAGAAAGCTTTACTTATTCACTGCCTGGGAGGAGAGGGACAGCGTATATTCTATACATTACCATTACCTGATGAGACTTATGAAACTGCACTTACTGCTATAAAGAACTAAGAGTAAATGTGGTTGCTGACAGGCATGGACTGAGAATAAGGTCCCTGGCATTTCAGGCACACAGAGGCCCAAACAGCCCCCACCAGACCACTAAATACTGACTTTCTATTAGGGATGCACCAAATCCAGGATTCGGACAGGATTCGGCCTATATCAGCAGACTGGCTGAACCAAATCCAAATCCTAATCTGCATATGCAAATTAGGGGTGGGACAGAAATCGCGTGACTTTTCATCACAAAACAAGGAAGTAAAAAAAGATTCAGTATTCGGCCGAATCATTCACAAAGGATTCGGGGGTTCAGCCGAATCCAAAATAGTGAATTTGGTGCATCCCTACTTTCTATGGCACCTTATAGCAGCCCCTCTGGCATTTGCCAAAACCCACAGATTGCCAGTCCGGGCCTGGTTGCTGAAAGATATAAATTCCGCCCAACATGGACAACGTAATGGCGAATCCACAGAACAATTTGTAGCAGCTTTGAGAGAGCTGGTTGTTACCTGTGAGTTTGGGAATCTAACAGATGAAATGCTAAGAGACCAAATAGTGGAAAAAACAAACTCACCTGGCATTAGAGAAAGACTGCTCCTAGAGCAGGATTTAACCCTTGCAAAGGCTATTACAGTCGCTAGCCAAATTGAAACAGCAGTGGCAGAGGCTAAAACTCTCAGTCAGGGAACTGCTGGGAATGTACAGACTGTGAATTCAGCACTGTGGCCTAATAATGCACAGTCACAGGCAAAATACAGTGCTAAGGAAAGAAATTCACTGCAAAACAATACAGCAAATACAAATAAAAAAGCTTTTGGGACAACTCCATCCACTATCCAATTTTTCCAATTGAACGAACTTTTAAGTAATCATTATTTATCGCACTATCACTTTACTCACTTATGAACTGCACCATAATAATTAATTGTGATTAATTGGAGTTAAAGTATATTCACCAATTGTTAGAACAATAAAGAAAACTGGTGGTATTTGATTGTGTGTTGATCTCCGTGAAGTTAATAAAGCAGTTGTTATGGATAATCATCCCTTGCCACACATAGAGGAAATATTTGCAGAACTCGAGGAGCAAAATTCTTTCCTACTCTGGATCTTCAGAGTGCTTCTCATCAAGTATTACTGCATGAGGAAAGTAGAGACCTCACTGCATTTATCACCCATGATGGTTTGTTTCGGTTCAAGCGTGTACCTTATGGACTGGCTTCAGCACCGAGTTGTTTTCAAAGACTGATGTCTTCTATACTCCATGGCATACCTGGTGTAGAATGCTACTTGGATGATATAATTGTCTATGCTCCAACTATGGATCTTCATGACAAGTACCTAAAAAGATTTCTGAAATGCAATGATTTAGCAGGACTGAAACTGAACCTTTCCAAATGCCACTTCAGATAAACTCAGCTGTCATTTCTGGGTCATATCATTTCACAAGATGGATTACTGCCTGACCCTGACCATGTCAACACTGTTACACAAGCACCTCCGACATCTGATTTCCAGACCTTACGAGCTTTCTTAGGTATTACTTCATGGTATTCTAAGTTTATTCCCAACTATGCTTCAGTTGTGGAGCCACTTAGAGCACTACTACGTGGAACTTTAAGTCTGGTCTGGTCAGAGTCTGCTCAACATAGCTTTGAAACAGCTAATTGTGAACAGTCCAGCGCTAGCTTTATTTGATCCTGCACTACCCACTATGGTTACTACAGATGCTTCAGACTATGGTGTTGGTGCAGTTCTCACACAGATACATGCTGATCATACAGAGAAAACTGTTGTATTTGCATCCAGAACTCTTACAGAGACAGAGCGTAAGTATTCAACTGTTGTAAAAGAAGCTCTAGCATGTGTTTGGGCAACAGAAAAATGGAGAACCTACCTATGGGGTAGAGAATTTACCTTATGCACTGATCATAGTCCTTTAACTACACTGCTTACAACAAAAGGACTAGGAAGAGCTGGAATGTGTATAGCTAGATTGTCAGCAAGACTACTGAATTTCAACTACAAAATGCAATACAAAACAGGTTTGAAAAATGTTACTGCTGATTGTTTGTCACGTTTACCTTTACCTGCAGCTTCTGATACACTGGATGAGGACACAGAAGTTGTAGCACTGACTGATTTACTAACATCTACAGTTACAGCTGCTGATTTTAAGCAAGCTTGTCTCACATGTCCAACTCAAGTACAACTATGGGACATCTTACAAAGCAAATGGCCAAATGCTGAGAAGAAACTCAGTCCTGATCTTACTACAGGATTAGACACAAACTGTCCTTAGTAGATGGCTATGTTGTCCATGGAGCTCATTGCTTACTGGTACCAGAGACCTTGCGAGAAAAGCTCATACAACTTGCACATGAGAGTCATCAAGGAATTGTACGTACAAAACAAACACTACGAGAACTATACTGGTGGCCAGCAATGGATGCTAATGTGGTAGCTGCCATTCATTCTTGTGTTACTTGTCAGAATCATGACAAAACAGCTCTCACACATACACCACCACTTCAGCCAGTACCATTCCTTTGTGGGTCCTTTTGGAGATGCTCCCATAGATTGTAGATTTGCTATAACCTTGATAGACTATTAAAGTACATTGCCTGAAATTGCATTTGTTTCTCATATAACTTCACCTACAGTAATAACATTTCGGTCTACAGTCTTCAGCAGAGAAGGTAATCCAAAGGAGTTAGTATCAGACAACGGACCACAGTTTGTCTCATATGAGTTTGAATCCTTTCTGAGAGAGAGGAATATTGTGCATAAGAAATCTTCGGTGTATTACCCACAAGCAAATGGACAAAAAGAGTGATTCAACAGAAGTCTGAAAGAAGCACTACAGACAGCAAATCTTACTGAGAAATCTTGGAAAGTATTTACAACAGAGTTCCTACATAACTACAGAGCAACGTGCCATGCAACAACCCAATCATCTCCAGATGAATTATTACATGACAGACAGATGCGCACTAAGTTACATGTTGCAGACATGAAACTTCCACAAAATACTGTGCCTACAAAATAGTCTACTGTTGACATTGTGAAACATCACCAAGCCAAATGCAAAGCTTATACTGACAGAAAACGTGGTGCCAGAGTAGTACACTTTCAGCCTAGATCTTTAGTCCGAATTAAGAAACCAGGAATACTGAAACAAGGACAATCTAAATTTACTACACCACTTGAAGTGAGACGCCAGCGAGGACCATACACATATGAATTGTCTGATGGACGCATATGGAATGCAAGTCATCTTGCTCCTGTTAGATATGACTTTGGAGAAGCTCCATTTCATGAAGGACATTTTCCTACTCCTGATGTCAACGGCAATGTGCCTGAAGAAAGTGAACCTATAAGGTGTACTGAGAGAATCAGAAAACTACCTGAATGGACCACGGACTATGTGATGTGAAGAATGTATATTATTGCTTTAAGATGCATTGTTGTTTATTACATTTGCCAAAAAATGCTTTCCTACTATAGGGGGAATATGTGATGTTTATACAAATGGCCTGTAGATGTAACTGTGCACATGAGTTGTGCTGTGCATGCACAGTACTTTCTATACTGCTTGGGGTGTTAGAGAAAAGCTACTGTTGATGTGTAATGGCTGCATGAACCTGCTAATAAAGCACTATTATACTCTACTCATCCTCGGGTACCAAAAAATAAAATATTACACATGAGCCTCAGATGTTGTGGATTGGAGTGTGCATTGTATGGGTCAGCTCTTTCTTTTTCCGCTTCTGATATATCATTACAGGGAAAGTATCCCCTTGTGCAACATGAGTACAATGAATAGGCTTGTGCTGAGCATTAAAGGGACAGTATCCCCCTTGTGCAACACAAGTACAATGAATAGGTTTGTACTGATCATTAAAGGGACAGTATCCCTCTTGTGCAACATGAGTGCAATGAATAGGCTTGTGCTGAGCATTAAAGGGACAGTATCTCCCCTTGTGCAACATGAGTGCAATGAATAGGCTTGTGCTGATCATTAAAGGGACAGTATCTCCCCTTGTACAACATGAGTGCAATGAATAGAGTTGTGCTGATCATTAAAGGGACAGTATCTCCCCTTGTGCAACATGAGTGCAATGAATAGGGTTGTGCTGATCATTAAAGGGACAGTATCCCCCTTGTGCAACATGAGTGCAATGAATAGGCTTGTGCTGATCATTAAAGGGACAGTATCTCCCCTTGTACAACATGAGTGCAATGAATAGGGTTGTGCTGATCATTAAAGGGTCAGTATCTCCCCTTGTACAACATGAGTGCAATGAATAGAGTTGTGCTGATCATTAAAGGGACAGTATCTCCCCTTGTGCAACATGAGTGCAATGAATAGGCTTGTGCTGATCATTAAAGGGACAGTATCCCCCTTGTGCAACATGAGTGCAATGAATAGGCTTGTGCTGATCATTAAAGGGACAGTATCCCCCTTGTGCAACATGAGTGCAACGAATAGGCTTGTGCTGATCATTAAAGGGACAGTATCTCCCCTTGTACAACATGAGTGCAATGAATAGGGTTGTGCTGATCATTAAAGGGACAGTATCTCCCCTTGTACAACATGAGTGCAATGAATAGAGTTGTGCTGATCATTAAAGGGACAGTATCCCCCTTGTACAACATGAGTGCAATGAATAGGCTTGTGCTGATCATTAAAGGGACAGTATCTCCCCTTGTACAACATGAGTGCAATGAATAGGGTTGTGCTGATCATTAAAGGGACAGTATCCCCCTTGTGCAACATGAGTGCAATGAATAGGCTTGTGCTGATCATTAAAGGGACAGTACCTCCCCTTGTACAACACAAGTAAAATGAATAGGCTTGTGCTGATCATTAAAGGGACAGTATCTCCCCTTGTGCAACACTAGTGCAATGAATAGGCTTGTGCTGATCATTAAAGGGGCAGTGCCCCCTTGTGCCATGTGAGTGCAATGAATAAGCTTGTGCTGATCATTAAAGGAACTTTATCCCACTTGTGCAATGTGAGTGCAATGAATAGGTTTGTACTGATCATTAAAGGGACAGTATCCCCCTTGTGCAACACAAGTGCAATGAATAGGCTTGTGCTGATCATTAAAGGGACAGTAAGCCTCTTGTGCAAAACAAGTGCAATGAATAGGCTTGTACTGATCATTAAAGGGACAGTGCCCCCCTTGTGCCATGTGAGTGCAATGAATAGGCTTGTGCTGATCATTAAAGGGGCAGTATCCCTCTTGTGCACATGAGTGCAATGAATAGGCTTGTGCTGATCATTAAAGGGACAGTATCCCCCTTGTGCAATATGAGTGCAATGAAAAGGCTTGTGCTGATCAGTATTGTTTTGTCAGGAAATCAGGAACAGGTATCTCCTTTTGTTGTTTCTTGAGCTAAACAGGACAAATAAAAAGTCTGAAGCTCCTGTTGGTCCTTATGAGGCAGAAACTTGGATTTCCAGTGTTTATAACCTGCACAGAGAGATATAGGGTGACATTGTGGGTGTTGTATTAAGCTATAGGAGACATAACAAGTTGTATTGTTCAGTAATTAGGGGTACAGTATGACCTAGTTACTGTTCCCTGTATGAGCAGGTAGAAGCCCCAGGCCTGTATCAGTAGGAGCGGCATGACTATTGCCCAACATAATCACATGTAAATCTAAGTAATAAAGCTGAAGAGTCGCTGCACACGCTGGAACTTGTCCCAGATCATTTGCATTGGACAGGGAGGAAACCCCATTGGTGGGGGTCTGTGAGGGTTCCAGTGTAGCAGAGATATACATTTACCTGGGCAGGGTCGGACTGGGCTGGTGGGACAACAGGAATAAATCTGATGGGCCCTGGCTCTTGTGGACCCCATCAACCAAAACCCACTGCCAGCCCTGGGTGCTGCACCCTTACCTACACCCCAATCACAGCTGCATGAGATACAATAAGGTGATGGCAATCGGTGATGACTATGGGGGTCTCTGTATGGTGAGGAACAAGAGAAGGAAGGAGAGAAGGAAGAAGAAGACCGTGCAGTACATTAGCAGCCATGTTCTGTGTATTAGAGGAAAGGTTAAGTAACACCTCCCTAAAAGATCCACAAAAAGCTCTGGGGATGCTCTTCTCTAAACAAATCAGGGATCATATTCAAGCATCTGCTCCATGGAACATGAAGAATCAAGGCCCTTATTCATGTAGTCATCCCTCTCTTTAGGGTGGGCTTCTCTGACTTCCCCTGCATCATCCCTGGGTTTGTGTGGTTCAACCTAGCTACGTGACTCTTGTTTCAGTCTTAATGCCCAAACCACAAACAACTCAGTGGCTGATGAACTAAGTACCTGTGTCTCGTGTCATCTGACCTGCACCTAGGGGAGCTACCTGCTCACTAGAACTTATATTTGATCCCAATGTTATCAATAGGGAAGAAACATATATATAGTAAGGCAGTTATTTATTTCCAAAGAAAGTGGCACCCCTTCCTTCTAACCTTGAACTGCACCTCATACCCCTGACCTGCACCTCATACCTCCTGACCTGCACCTCATACCCTCTGACCTGCACCTCATACCTCCTGACCTGCACCTCACACCCCCTGACCTGCACCTCATACCTCCTGACCTGCACCTCATACCCCCTGACCTGCACCTCATACCCCCTGACCTGCACCTCATACCTCCTGACCTGCACCTCATACCTCCTGACCTGCACCTCATACTCCCTGACCTGCACCTCATACCCCCTGACCTGCACCTCATACCTCCTGACCTGCACCTCATACCCCTGACCTGCACCTCATACCTCCTGACCTGCACCTCATACCTCCTGACCTCCACCTCATACCTCCTGACCTGCACCTCATACCTCCTGACCTGCACCTCATACCTCTGACCTGCACCTCATACCTCCTGACCTGCACCTCATACTCCCTGACCTGCACCTCATACCCCCTGACCTGCACCTCATACCCCCTGACCTGCACCTCATACCCCCTGACCTGCACCTCATACCTCCTGACCTGCACCTCATACCTCCTGACCTGCACCTCATACTCCCTGACCTGCACCTCATACCCCCTGACCTGCACCTCATACCTCCTGACCTGCACCTCATACCCCCTGACCTGCACCTCATACCCCCTGACCTGCACCTCATACCTCCTGACCTCCACCTCATACCTCCTGACCTGCACCTCATACCTCCTGACCTCCACCTCATACCTCCTGACCTGCACCTCATACCTCCTGACCTGCACCTCATACTCCCTGACCTGCACCTCATACCCCCTGACCTGCACCTCATACCTCCTGACCTGCACCTCATACCCCCTGACCTGCACCTCATACCTCCTGACCTGCACCTCACACCCCTGACCTGCACCTCACACCCCCTGACCTGCACCTCATACCCCCTGACCTGCACCTCACACCCCCTGACCTGCACCTCACACCCCCTGACCTGCACCTCACACCCCCTGACCTGCACCTCATACCCCCTGACCTGCACCTCATACCCCCTGACCTGCACCTCATACTCCCTGACCTGCACCTTATACCCCTGACCTGCACCTTATACCCCTGACCTGCACCTCATACCCCTGACCTGCACCTCATACCCCCTGACCTCCACCTCATACCCCCTGACCTGCACCTCATACCTCCTGACTTGCACCTTATACCCTGACCTGCACCTCACACCCCCTGACCTGCACCTTATACCACTGACCTGTGCCTAACACTGTCCCCCAGTGAAGCTGAAGTGCGGGGCAATTACACAGTGGGGGTCATTTATAAACTTCGCACAGGGCAGGTTCACAAAGTGAATATATTTGCCCTGCGCATGGTTATATTTATAAAGCCGAATAAGAGGGTGCAAACAGAATTGCAGTTTTTCCCCCCACAATGCGAATGTCTATTGGAGCTTTTTAATATGTCACAATTCGCAAATTGCAAATCTTTATGCGCACACCCTGCGACTCAATTAAGCCACAACTTTGGTGGCGGATAAAATATTCGCAAAACAGTTTTGCAAACTGCGAATTTAAGTTACTGTCAATGCTATCTTCATGTACAACAACCTCGCACATTGGGTGCAAACTCCCGCCTCATTTGCGTGCCATTTGCAAAAATGTATTCACACTGCGAATTCGCAAAAACTGGAAAGACTGGCAGAGCAGTGCAATATATTAGCGTTCAGGAAAAAAACATGCGCAATAGAACCATTTGCAAAAAATATGCGCTGGGCAAACTTTATAAATGACCCCCAGTAACTCACACTGATAAAGAGCCATTAGCCTGGGGAACTTACTGGCAGAACATGGAAAGCTCATTCTTACTGATTGGCTTCAGTAATAAACTTCTCATTGTTCTTATTGGGGTGCGGCTCATTTTCAGGGAACCTGTTTGGTGATAATTAGGGGCCCCTCCCTTCCTCCTTCCTGGTTCCCTCGTGCCCCTTCCCTGAGCCCCAGGTATAAATCCTGCAGTGTGGGACCGGCACCCGGGAATCTGGTCACTCTGATCTCCAACATGGGTCCTGGCATCATCTCCCTGCTCCTGGCACTCAGCCTGTGCCCCCTGCTGCCCAGCGCAGACCCTGACAGTGAGTACTTACCTACCTACTTACACTCAGCAGCTCATTCTGCCCTCACCTAGCCAGTCAAATGGCAGATAAATAATTAACTCGGCAGAGATGTTTTTATTCCTTGTTAGAATTAATATTTCTGTGTCAGAGCCAGGCGATAGACCACCAAGGCCACCTGGACCACCAGGGCCACCTGGACCTCCTAAACCCCTTGGACCTCCTAAACCACCTGGACCTCCTGAGCCACCTGGACCTCCTCAACCACCTGGACCTCCTGAACCACCTGAACCTCTTGAACCACTTGGACTTCCTGAACCAACTTGGGAACATGGTGGGTGGGGCCATGGACGTCCCTGGAAGAAGCCTGGAGAATGCCCTGAAGATGTGGATTTCTATAGATGCGGTGGGTGGAATAACAATCCAGACCTCTACAGAGAATGCAAAAGGGACCGAGATTGCGACGGGCAAAAGAAATGCTGCTTCTCCAGGTGCAGGAACAGGTGCCTGTTACCTCTGCAAGGTAAGAAGCAAAGATGGCTCCTTGGGGGTGGGGATATGATTGCATTTACTAATATGTCCTGTTGTGTCTGTTGGGCTCCAGTAAGAAGCTTGGGGTGTCTCCCGGAATAGAAGCTAGAGGAGATAATGGGTAGAACTGTCTTAACCTTAATAATGGCTCTAGCTCATACATAATAGAACTATCCATGGGCCCCATAATATCCATATTCCTAACTGCACCCCAGTCCTTTCCATGAGCCCCACAATATACATATTCCTAACTGCACCCCAGTCCTCTCCATGAGCCCCACAATATCCATTTTCCTAATTACACCCTAGTCCTCTCCATGAGCCCCCAGTCCTCTGAATGAGCCCATTAATATACATATACCTATCTGCACCCCAGTGCTCCGTGGCCCCTGACTACCTGACCTGTTTCTCTTTCTTGCAGATAAGGGGGATTTCTGCCCTGAATTTGATGACCGTAGATGCAGGGATGTCCGGAGAAAGCCAGGAGAATGCGACAAAGACAGTCAGTGCCAAGGGACAGACAAATGTTGTTATAACAATTGCCGCCAACAGTGCACCCCAAGTGTAAAAGGTGAGTTGTGTTACCAACATACAACTGAGACACAATATCCCCCAAACAGGAGGCGACACTTCTAATGTTATTGTGCCACAAACTGACATTTCCTTAATAGCGATTCTCCCCATTCTATGTCCTTATCCCTTGTAACACTTACTGCCTGGTACCTACTGTTACACCCCGGCCCTGTCTCCCTATACTCCCACTCACTACTATAAATTAGCCCCCAGAGATAGCCTGCTGCACCCCTATGTCCTGCTGCACCCCTATGTCCTGCTGCACCCCTATGTCCTGCTGCACCCCTATGTCCTGCTGCACCCCTATGTCCTGCTGCACCCCTCTGTCCTGCTGCACTCCTATGTCCTGCTGCACCCCTATGTCCTGCTGCACCCCTATGTCCTGCTGCACCCCTGCCTTCAGAGATACCCTGCCAAACTCTTGCCCCCTATCCTGCCCTACAATTTGGCACCTCCCAGGCACTAACTGGATGTGTCAGTGATTCAGAATCTCATACACGTGGGTTTTGCCCAATCACATTGTTGTATTTGTTCATGTTGCAGCTGCTGAAGCTTTAAAAATAAAAAAAAACATTTTTCACCCTGTTTCCCATTCATGTAATTGGCTTCTACCCAGGCCCGGACTGACAATCTGTTTGTTCGGCATTTGCCCGAGGGGTCGCTTCATATTTTGTTTAAGTGGGCCGCTCCGGTATAATTTGCTGTTGACACGGGGCTGCTGGAATCCACAACACACACATAGACACACACACACACACACAGACACACACACACAGACACACACACACATAGACACACACACAGACACACACACACAGACACACACACACACACACACACACAGACACACACACACACACACACACACACACACACACACAGACACACACAGACACACAGACACACACACACACACACACACACACACACACACACACACACACACACACACACACACACACAGACACACACACAGACACACACACACTACACTGCTTCTCTAGTAGATAAAGTGTAGCATCTGACAATGAAATAGTGTCAGGTACTAGAGTTTCCAAACTTCAATCTATTGATAATCTTTTAGACCCACACTGTACCTATAACTGTACCCATATTTACTATAATTGTCTGCTCATTTGTGAAAGGTTCTTTCATTTATCTATTGTGCTTAACTAATTTGTATATGTTTTGGAAAGGATAAGCACTAATTGTGTGCAGCAGTGTTTTTGTAGTTGACCAAATGAAGCAATTTGATAGGGATTATTATGTCAGACTAAAATTATTCCAGAGTTGTACAGAGAGATCCCATAAAACTATGGTACATAGGTATTCCCTGTACTAAGCACAATTCAGCAGGAACAGTCCCCTAAGTTTGCTCATAGTCTGTACAGAGAGATCCCATAAAACTATGGTACATAGGTATTCCCTGTACTAAGCACAATTCAGCAGGAACAGTCCCTAAGTTTGCTCATAGTCTGTACAGAGAGATCCCATAAAACTATGGTACATAGGTATTCCCTGTACTAAGCACAATTCAGCAGGAACAGCCCCTAAGTTTGCTCATAGTCTGTACAGAGAGATCCCATAAAACTATGGTACATAGGTATTCCCTGTACTAAGCACAATTCAGCAGGAACAGTCCCTAAGTTTGCTCATAGTCTGTACAGAGAGATCCCATAAAACTATAGCAGCATAGGTATTCCCTGTACTAAGCACAATTCAGCAGGAACAGTCCCTAAGTTTGTTCATAGTCTGTACAGAGAGATCCCATAAAACTATGGTACATAGGTATTCCCTGTACTAAGCACAATTCAGCAGGAACAGTCCCTAAGTTTGCTCATAGTCTGTACAGAGAGATCCCATAAAACTATAGCAGCATAGGTATTCCCTGTACTAAGCACAATTCAGCAGGAACAGTCCCTAAGTTTGCTCATAGTCTGTACAGAGAGATCCCATAAAACTATGGCAGCATAGGTATTCCCTGTACTAAGCACAATTCAGCAGGAACAGTCCCCTAAGTTTGCTCATAGTCTGTACAGAGAGATCCCATAAAACTATGGTACATAGGTATTCCCCTGTACTAAGCACAATTCAGCAGGAACAGCCCTTAAAAGGTACCATAAAATGATAAAATGATGGCATAGTAATTCCCCATTTTTGAGGTGGCTCTAATAAACGTGGGTCTGTACCTGTAAGTGGACACAGGTGGTTTTCACTCAGTTTATTTTTGTGTTTTATGAGGCGGGGGCATTTAAAACATTGCATTTCATTCCATTAATTATAAATTACACTATAGTGTTAATGTTGCTTTACTGTAATATAAGGATAGTAGAAGTCTGAGGGGTTCTGTGACCATATAAAGGCACAAGGCTGCAGGATCTTTAATATATTTTACATGAATTACACTTGAGTCAGAAAGGCAGCTCTTTATGTAAATATGTTTTTTTCAGTATTACCCCAATATATGAGTGGATGTGTATAGACCATTGTATGTTTACATGTGGGCTGCTTTTTAACCCCGGTCCGGCCCTGCTCATACCCCACTTATATTGGCTCCCATTCATGTAATTGGCTTATATCCCACTTATATTGGCTCCCATTCATGTAATTGGCTTATACCCAACTTATATTGGCTCCCATTCATGTAATTGGCTTATACCCCACTTATATTGGTCACTTTCCTAGGCCTGGGTTGAGCACATGCCCTGCTCTTCTGTTCACTCAATGCCCCATGTTCTTCTATTTCTCTAGAAAAACCTGGATCCTGCCCCCCCGCCCCCATTTTTCTGTCACCACCATGATGGGTGGGGTGGTCCAGGATCCTGTAAAACTGACCGCGACTGCCCTAATGTTGAGAAGTGCTGTGCGCCAAGGTGCCGGTGGAGGTGCATCAATCCTTATGCATGTAAGTAGGCATCACTCACATTGGTACAGTAAGTTTGCTCCATCCACATGTAGGTAAGTGAGCACCAGTCCTATAGTCAGTGCTTCATGTTGTTTAGATGAGGGAATAAGGGCAGAGCAGCAGGAACCAGATCAATGCATTGATAATGCTGCACACAGGGGAGTTTCTGAACATACAACTAAACATGTTTCCCTGAATATCTTGAAATGAATATAAAAATTGTTTCAAAATTCATTCATATCAACGGTACATGTATCCCTTAATATCTTGGAATCAAAACAAAATAAATAATGAATGTAAATGACAAAGTGCTTAGAATAGCCCCCTCATCAATTTTACATTCACTTATTTTAAAGGTTTACTTATCCTTTAATTGGTTGATGAATGAAACACCTATTTTTCACATAGTAACACAGTAAGTTAGGTTGAAAGAAAGACACACGTCCATCAAGTTCAATCTTCTATACATAACCTGCCTAACTGTCAGTTGATCCAGAGGAAGGTGAAAAACCCATCTGATGTCTCTCCAATTTGCCTCAGAGGGGGAAAAATTCCTTCCTGACTCCAAAATGCACCAGTCCCTGGATCAACTTGTACTATGAGCTCTCTCCCATATCCCTGTATTCCCTCACTTGCTAAACACCATCCAACCCCTTCTTATACCTATCTAATGTATCAGCCTGTACCACTGATTCACTTCCCAGCTCTCCCTGTAACACCCCTTTCCCTCCTCTAATCTCATTGGCTCCCTCCTGTCTGCTGGGAGGAGCTACTGGTGAATAAAGCATCCGACCCTTCCTTGTACCTATCTAATGTATCAGCCTGTACCCCTGATTCACTTCCCAGCTCTCCCTGTAACACCCCTTTCCCTCCTCTAATCTCATTGGCTCCCTCCTGTCTGCTGGGAGGAGCTACTGGTGAATAAAGCATCCGACCCTTCCTTGTACCTATCTAATGTATCAGCCTGTACCCCTGATTCACTTCCCAGCTCTCCCTGTAACACCCCTTTCCCTCCTCTAATCTCATTGGCTCCCTCCTGTCTGCTGGGAGGAGCTACTGGTGAATAAAGCATCCGACCCTTCCTTGTACCTATCTAATGTATCAGCCTGTACCCCTGATTCACTTCCCAGCTCTCCCTGTAACACCCCTTTCCCTCCTCTAATCTCATTGGCTCCCTCCTGTCTGCTGGGAGGAGCTACTGGTGAATAAAGCATCCGACCCTTCCTTGTACCTATCTAATGTATCAGCCTGTACCCCTGATTCACTTCCCAGCTCTCCCTGTAACACCCCTTTCCCTCCTCTAATCTCATTGGCTCCCTCCTGTCTGCTGGGAGGAGCTACTGGTGAATAAAGCATCCGACCCTTCCTTCTACATATCTAATGTATCAGCCTGTACCCCTGATTCACTTCCCAGCTCTCCCTGTAACACCCCTTTCCCTCCTCTAATCTCATTGGCTCCCTCCTGTCTGCTGGGAGGAGCTACTGGTGAATAAAGCATCCGACCCTTCCTTGTACCTATCTAATGTATCAGCCTGTACCCCTGATTCACTTCCCAGCTCTCCCTGTAACACCCCTTTCCCTCCTCTAATCTCATTGGCTCCCTCCTGTCTGCTGGGAGGAGCTACTGGTGAATAAAGCATCCGACCCTTCCTTGTACCTATCTAATGTATCAGCCTGTACCCCTAATTCACTTCCCAGCTCTCCCTGTAACACCCCTTTCCCTCCTCTAATCTCATTGGCTCCCTCCTGTCTGCTGGGAGGAGCTACTGGTGAATAAAGCATCCGACCCTTCCTTGTACCTATCTAATGTATCAGCCTGTACCACTGATTCACTTCCCAGCTCTCCCTGTAACACTCCTTTCCCTCCTCTAATCTCATTGGCTCCCTCCTGTCTGCTGGGAGGAGCTACTGGTGAATAAAGCATCCGACCCTTCCTTGTACCTATCTAATGTATCAGCCTGTACCCCTGATTCACTTCCCAGCTCTCCTTGTAACACCCCTTTCCCTCCTCTAATCTCATTGGCTCCCTCCTGTCTGCTGGGAGGAGCTACTGGTGAATAAAGCATCCGACCCTTCCTTGTACCTATCTAATGTATCAGCCTGTACCCCTAATTCACTTCCCAGCTCTCCCTGTAACACCCCTTTCCCTCCTCTAATCTCATTGGCTCCCTCCTGTCTGCTGGGAGGAGCTACTGGTGAATAAAGCATCCGACCCTTCCTTGTACCTATCTAATGTATCAGCCTGTACCCCTGATTCACTTCCCAGCTCTCCCTGCAACACCCCTTTCCCTCCTCTAATCTCATTGGCTCCCTCCTGTCTGCTGGGAGGAGCTACTGGTGAATAAAGCATCCGACCCTTCCTTGTACCTATCTAATGTATCAGCCTGTACCACTGATTCACTTCCCAGCTCTCCCTGTAACACCCCTTTCCCTCCTCTAATCTCATTGGCTCCCTCCTGTCTGCTGGGAGGAGCTACTGGTGAATAAAGCATCCGACCCTTCCTTGTACCTATCTAATGTATCAGCCTGTACCAGTGATTCACTTCCCAGCTCTCCCTGTAACACCCCTTTCCCTCCTCTAATCTCATTGGCTCCCTCCTGTCTGCTGGGAGGAGCTACTGGTGAATAAAGCATCCGACCCTTCCTTGTACCTATCTAATGTATCAGCCTGTACCAGTGATTCACTTCCCAGCTCTCCCTGTAACACCCCTTTCCCTCCTCTAATCTCATTGGCTCCCTCCTGTCTGCTGGGAGGAGCTACTGGTGAATAAAGCATCCGACCCTTCCTTGTACCTATCTAATGTATCAGCCTGTACCCCTGATTCACTTCCCAGCTCTCCCTGTAACACCCCTTTCCCTCCTCTAATCTCATTGGCTCCCTCCTGTCTGCTGGGAGGAGCTACTGGTGAATAAAGCATCCGACCCTTCCTTGTACCTATCTAATGTATCAGCCTGTACCCCTGATTCACTTCCCAGCTCTCCCTGTAACACAGTAGGGCTGATCTATGCTGAAACTTCAAACAAAAGGGACATCTGTTTTCTCCTCAGATTTTTTCATTGAACTGTAGAATTGTGAGTCAGACCAAGAGGGAGAATAAGTTACAGGGAAGGTTCTTTTGTCTCCTAAATTCCCTTCTTCTAATACTTTACCCTTTAAGTACAGCGTTACTGAGAATGTTGGTGCTTTAGAATGTGATAGGAATGTTTCATTGATGTAGAAGTTCTAAATGGCTTTGGCTGAGGGGGTTTCCAGTTCTGTATAATGAACCCAATAGCAATTCATATGCCAGTCCTACCCAGTGGTCTACGTCCCGTTTGGATCAGTAGAACTGGAGATCCAATTGTCAGCAGTCGCACCACTTTCTGAGTAATTTGTTTCATTAAATGGAATTAGTTAAAGGAGAGCCAGAGTGTGGTTGCTAGGGGTTACTGCCCTGGTGCAAAGTAGCACTCTTTTGTAAGTTCTATTTGTGGGCTGAGACAGTCACAACAGGCTCATCTCATGCTGTGTGTGTGTTGCAGTTAAACCAGACAACGGGGGCCCTGTCGACATCAATGTGAATCCGAAGCCAAATGCCCCGGGAAGGAGATAGGCTGCGGGAGGCAAAGTACCGAGGTCTGAGGTGAGTGGGGTCTTCCGGGTCATGCTCTTCCAGAAACCCGACTAGATAAGTTGCTGTTAGAAGGCAGCAGAGCAGGTTGGTGCAGCTGCTAAGACTGATATTAGTGCAGTGAATGAAGAAAAGACTCAGTCCTTAAAGGATAGTCCCATATGGGTGCCGCCATGTTGGATCTAAAGGACTGAAATCACTAAATGCTGTCTCTTCTCCCTCCTAGGAACAGAAATGAAGCAGCCGGTTGAGCGTATCTGGGGACAAGAGCTCCAGACAAATATAAGTTGGGGTGAAGCTCTAAACCCCTTTCTGTGCTGAATAGATTGGGGGTACATTGTAGCATTCTGCGCATCAGTCTCCCAGCAGAGGAGGCTTCACATGGAATTCTGAGGGGTATTGGCTTAACAGATTTGGGCTAATGGTGCAATGTTTTGCTTGGGGCTCATAGCTTTGGGGGGCTCTGTACCTGCCCCTCTGCCACTAAATGTATCTGTGCTCAATAAAGGAGATGTCAGTGGAAAAGTCGGATGATTGGACAATGAGTATATGGGCAGTTTGGGGGGGGGGCTGAAATGAAGCTTTGTATTTTCCCCATTAGCTGGTCCTGTTGGCCAATAAGCTGTTGACTCAGAATTGAGAGGCTGAATTTTAAGCTTTGATTGGCCGCTGTGCCGTGTAAAGGAGGAAGAAACCAGAACAGCCACTGGACACGATGAAGGAGCAGATATAACGTGCACCCTTCCCCCACACCTCCTGTTTAGTCTGGGGCTATTGCTGCCTCCTTGTGGCTAGTGTCTGTTTTACATGGGATATTTCTACCCTCACCCAATATGTTTCTATTCACCCAATATATTCCTATCCCACCCAGTAAATCCCTGTCCCATGCAATATATTTGTATTAACCTGGTGGAGAATATTAATATGTATCTCATGTCTATACATATAAATCCAATATAGTACATTGTTTTAGCCCATGAAGTGACTGGTGCTGAGAGGGGTTCAGGAGAGGTGGGTTCCTGTAGGGAAGAGTGAGCTCGGCTGTGTTGCATGGTCTCACCCTAGGGGGCAATGGTTATGGAGCTCTGTGTGAGTCTCTATCAGCTGTGCCCATGTCCCTCTGTTCATAAGTGGGTCTAATAAAGGACATTCTATCTCTCTGCTACTGGGGTACCATGGAGTCTACTAAAGCACTGGGGGGTGCTGGCACAGATCAAAGAGCAGAAGTTGGATATTATTGGCAAGTACCAAGGATATTGGAAAGTCCAGCAGTAACAGCAAACAAAATTGTTAGGGATTTTATTAAATTACTGCTTTCCTACCCTCTCAGAAGTCTCTCCCAGGATAAAGGAGGGCCAGAAAGAAAGAAGCTGATGTTCGTCTGTTTAGGAAAGATGTGAGAAAGGTTTCTAATTTTATTCCTAAGCAGAAGAACATCAGCCTCTTTCTTTCTCCTGACAACTTCCTTGACTACTTGTTGGTCAGACTGGTGGGAAACTGACCAGCAGGTGGAGTTGTTGTAACAAAATTCATTCATATTAACAGCACATGTATCCCTTAATATCTTGGTATAAAAACAAAATAAATAATGAACATGTACATTGCAAAAGTGCTTAGAATAGCAACCTCATCAATTTTACATGGACTTGTTTAAAAAGTTTACTTATCCTTTAAAGGAAAAAACATATTTTTTAGGCTAGAGGTTCATGTTTGTGCACCTACACCCTCTATACAATTTTATTAAGTTCAGCCCAATAATTTATTGTTGGAAGCGGGACTGGCACAAGAGGAGAAAGGTAAAGGTGCTTGAAGATAAGAACTAAATTATTGGAGATAAAATGTTGGTGTAGGAAATGATGAAAGAAGCTAAGAGTAACCATAACAGATAAACATGGTAGTTATACATACAGTATATATACAAATATATACTGTAAGGGCACCATACAATACGTTCTCTAAAGCTTTAGTCACCAGTTGCTCCACCCAGCAGACAGCCAATTAGATTAGAGAAAAGGACGCTCCAGGTTAAGGAGGGAAAGGGGTGTTACAGGGAGAGCTGGGAAGTGAATCAGGGGTACAGGCTGATACATTAGATAGGTACAAGGAAGGGTCGGATGCTTTATTCACCAGTAGCTCCTCCCAGCAGACAGGAGGGAGCCAATGAGATTAGAGGAGGGAAAGGGGTGTTACAGGGAGAGCTGGGAAGTGAATCAGTGGTACAGGCTGATACATTAGATAGGTATAAGGAAGGGTTGGATGCTTTATTCACCAGTAGCTCCTCCCAGCAGACAGGAGGGAGCCAATGAGATTAGAGGAAGGAAAGGGGTGTTACAGGGAGAGCTGGGAAGTGAATCAGGGGTACAGGCTGATACATTAGATACATACAAGGAAGGGTCGGATGCTTTATTCACCAGTAGCTCCTCCCAGCAGACAGGAGGGAGCCAATGAGATTAGAGGAGGGAAAGGGGTGTTACAGGGAGAGCTGGGAAGTGAATCAGGGGTACAGGCTGATACATTAGATAGGTACAAGGAAGGGTCGGATGCTTTATTCACCAGTAGCTCCTCCCAGCAGACAGGAGGGAGCCAATGAGATTAGAGGAGGGAAAGGGGTGTTACAGGGAGAGCTGGGAAGTGAATCAGGGGTACAGGCTGATACATTAGATAGGTACAAGGAAGGGTCGGATGCTTTATTCACCAGTAGCTCCTCCCAGCAGACAGGAGGGAGCCAATGAGATTAGAGGAGGGAAAGGGGTGTTACAGGGAGAGCTGGGAAGTGAATCAGGGGTACAGGCTGATACATTAGATAGGTATAAGAAGGGGTTGGATGGTGTTTAGCAAGTGAGGGAATTCATTCTCATCACTGCTCATCAATTCTTCTATCAACAAGATAAGCCGGATTATACTGTCTAACTATGTTTAATTTGATTGCTTTCTTTTTCTCTCTCTCCTCTATACTTCTGCATATCTCCTCTGCACTCCAACATCCATCAAATTGAAATCTCCTCTTCACTGCTCCCATCACCCTCTCTCAATCTAAGCACACTATCTTGTATTGTTAAATCTATTATCCCCTCTCATCCCATCAAACAATACACTGCTCGCACTGTCAAATCTAGGTCACACCTTGTCTCACTCTCATTATTACTGTTACTTGCAGCTGGGGATATCTCCCCAAACCCTGGTCCAACTCACTCATTTGTACCCTCACTTATTCCTACTCTCAGGCATTCAACAAGGTCTTTTCCAGTCTCTCAGACTTTACGCACTTCTAATATTGCAAACCTAATTCACATAAAACCAACACCCTCCCCGCCTTTCTCATGTGCCTCTGGAATGCATGGTCAATCTGCAATAAACTAACAGCAGTCCATGACCTTTTTATAGCTAAATCCCTTCACCTTCTTGCAATCACTGAAACATGGCTCTCCCCCTCAGATACTGCTTCACCTGCTGCCTCTGCTATGGAGGCTTCTCACTTAGTCACACTCCTAGACCGGATGGCCGTCATGGCGGTGGGGTGGGATTTCTTCTCTCCCCCAAATGTAGGTTTCAAAATCTAACTACACCGACTTCTCTCTCCTTCACATCTTTTGAAGTCCACAGCATACGTTTGTTTTCTCCAATCTCTCTGCGTGTTGCTGTCATATATCGCCCCCCAGGTCCCTACTCCACCTTCTTGGATCACTTTGCTGCCTGGCTTCCATACTTTCTCTCCAGTGAGACACCTGCTCTCATTTTAGGGGACTTCAACAACCCCATTGACAACTCTACTTCTGCTGCCACCTCTAAACTTCTCTCTCTAACAGCTTCATTTGGTCTCTCTCAGTGGACCGACTCACCTACCCACATCGAGGGTCATGCTCTTGACCTTTTATTCTGCCACTCATGCTGCCCATCTTAATTAACTCTCCCTACCCTCTGTCTGACCATCATCTACTCTCCTTTCAGATACTGCTTTCATCTGCACCTTCACAACCATCTCTCTCTACCCAAACATACAGAAACCTTAATGCCTTTGAACCACAACAATTATCAACAGTATCAGCACAATCCATATCTCATATTAATACTCTCTCCTGTCCCAATACAGCAGCTTCTCTCTATAACGATGCCCTTTCAACAGCACTTGACTCCCTTGCACCTTCTACCACCCGTCACAGCCGGCCAGCTAAACCCCAACCCTGGCACACTAGTGTAACTCAGTACCTCAGAAGATGTAGTAGATCAGCTGAGCGACGGTGGAGAAAGTCACGAACTGATCCTGACTTCATCCACTTCAAATTCATGCTCTCCTGCTATAACCGAGCTCTATCATTAGCCAAAGAACAATACTTCTCTTATCTAATATCTACTATGTCCTCCAAACCACAGCAGCTGTTTGCCACATTTAACTCACTCCTATGCCCCCCTCCACCACCTCCACCTATTAATGTTACCGCCCAAGACCTTGCTCATTTCTTTAATGAAAAAATCGATCTCATTAGGCTGAGCATACCGTCCGACAACAATCTCAGACCAACGTGCAGTCCACTCACATCTACTTTGCACTCCTTCACCCCTGCAACTCTAGATGAAGTTAGCAAACTTCTAGCCTGCTCAAAACCCACAACCTGTTCCCTTGACCCCATACCCTCTCGCCTTCTCCACCCAATCTCTGATATACTCTCTCCTGCACTTACCCACCTATTTAATCTTTCACTCTCTACTGGTACCTTTCCATCATTATACAAACAAGCACTAATCACTCCTATCCTCAAAAAACCTTCCCTTGATCCCAGCTCTCCCACTATCGACTGGTCTCCCTTCTTCCATTCGCATCCAAATTACTAGAAAGGCTTGTTTACAAACGCCTGATCCAGCATCTCACTCACAACTCCCTCCTCGACCCCTTGCAATCTGGCTTCCGCCCATCACACTCGACTGAAACTGCACTCACCAAAGTAACCAATGATCTTCTATTGGCAAAGTCTAAAGGTCATTATTCCATTCTAATCCTTCTAGATCTCTCTGCAGCCTTTGACACAGTTGACCACACACTCCTCCTTGACATTCTACACTCATCTGGCATTCGGGACACTGCTCTTTCATGGTTTACATCTTATCTGTCTGACCGTTCCTTTAAAGTTTCCTTCTCTAACTCTACTTCTACTACTTTCCCACTCTCTGTTGGAGTTCCTCAAAGGCTCTGTTCTTGGCCCCCTGCTGTTCTCACTCTATACAACTTCACTAGGAAAACTTATTCAGTCATTTGGACTTCAGTATCCCCTTTATGCTGATGACACCCAATTCTACTTATCTACTCCTGATCTTTCTAGTTCTGTCCTTTCCCAAGTCAGACTGTCTCTCTGCTGTCTCCTCCTGGATGTCACAGCGCCACCTGAAACTGAACCTTTCTAAAACAGAACTCATTATATTTCCTCCAAGATCTTCCCCTGTCCCTCAGATATCACTCACCGTAAACAACACCACCTTTCATTCCACCACACAGGCTGCCTAGGAGTCATCTTAGACTCATCTGTCTTTTTCACCACACATTCAAACACTTGCAAAATCTTGTCATATTCAACTGCGCAACATTGATCGAATACGACCCTATCTCAGTTCAGAATCAACTAAAACACTGATTTAGTCTCTCATCATCTCCTGCCTTGATTACTGCAACTTACTCCTCACAGGTATTCCAACAAGTCACCTTTCACAACTCCAATCTATTCTAAACGCGGCCGCTAGACTCATTCATCTATCTCACCGCTCAACATCAGCTGCTCCCATATGTATGTCCCTTCACTGGCTCCCAATCTCTTCTAGAATCAAATTCAAATTACTTACACTCACATTCAAGGCCCTTAATAATGAAACCCCTCCCTATATTTCATCACTAATCTCCAAATACTCTCCTTCACGAAACCTACGCTCTGCTTCTGATATTCACCTCACTTCTCCTCTGATCACTTCTGCCCATTCTCATCTACAAGACTTCTCTCGGGCTTCTGCTTTTCTCTGGAACTCTCTGCCACAAGCTGTCAGACTTTCTCCTTCTTTCCAAACTTTCAAGCGCTCCTTAAAGACCCATCTGTTTAAAGAGGCTTATTCGATGTACCTTAATTAATCATTGCTGTATCAAAAATGACAAAGTGTTTATACAATCCTAATGTCTCAATTGTACCCTAACCTTTTAGTTTGTAAACTCTAATCTCTAGGTCTTTCTAACCCTATTGTACTCTGTAATCCTTGTTTGTTATCCACCATTTATTCCCTGTTTGCTATAATTGCAGTAAAGCACTGCGTATCTTGACAGCGCTATATAAATAAATGAAGATGATGAATACAGGGATATGGGAGATAGCTCATAGTACAAGTTGATCCAGGGACTGGTCCCATTGAATTTTAGGGTCAGGAAGGAACATTTGTTTTAGAGGTTTTAAATGGGGGGTATTCAACTTCCTCTGGCCCAGCTGGCAGATAGGCAGGTTTTATATAGATATTAAAGGTTGCAAGAAAGGAACAAGAAGGCACAGAGAATCCTAAGGACTTGGTAGGTGACCCCGACTCCTTTGTTGCACATAGCTATAACTCCCTCACCCCCACAAATGGCAACTCTCCTCATTGTTTCAGTGGCACCTTGGGGTGTGTGAGTGAAAGCAGAGTGCCCCGAGCAGGCTCAATTGTTGTCTTTATGAGTACAAGGAACTGTGTCTCCTCCCATTGTCAGGTAGAGAGCCATGGGGGGCTCCTAGGGGGTGGGCACCTTTTTATTAACCCTAAAAGTAAATTGAAATAGCTGCAACCAGTCACTTATACCCAATGCCATGTGATCATACACAACCTGATCCTATACTATCCCAACCCTTGCACACAGCCTTGTGACCTGCTGCCCATCGGATTAACCCTAAAACCCTCCACCTATTGGGGTCCCAGGGCTTCACCTCAGGAAAATAACAGAAATAGGGAAGGCCAATGAGAGTGCTGAGATTACTGTAGTTAGAAAAGGGCCCAGACCTCACATGTGCCACCCCAGTGCAGTAGCAATGAAAGTAATACATCCTTGACTGAGTCCCAGCAGAGCCCAACGGTGCTGTTCCTCCAGGGCAGAGTCCTAGCTCTCCAGTCATCCCCTGAAGCTGCCCAATGGGGCTACACTTTCCTGCATATAAACTAGGGATGCACTGAATGCAGGATTCGGGCCTTTATCAGCAGGATTCCAATTCGGCTGAATCCTTCTGCCCGGCCGAACCGAATCCAAATCCTAATTTTCATATGCAAATTATAGTCGGAGAGGGAAATCACGTGACTTTTTGTCACACAATAAGGAAGTAAAAAAAGTTTTCCCCTTCCCACCACTAATTTGCATATGCAAATTAGGATTCAGATTCGGTATTTGGCTTAATCCTTCTTGAAGGATTCGGGGGTTCGGCCGAATCCAAAATAGTGGATTGGGTGCATCCCTAATATAAACTTAAAAGAAGGGGTGTGCTCCCATCCTGTAAAATTGTATCAGCACCTTTAATCAAAGAAAGATATATTGCACTTATAATTCAGGCAGAAAATGATTGTTCATCATTAAAGCTTGATAAATCTGCTTCTCAACGCGTTTCATCATGTCCCAACTTTCTCAAGGGTGTTGGTTTGCTGTATAGAGCAGGCCCTTGAATGTGCTCTTTATATCAGTTGAAATGGGTGGAAGAAGAAAATCAATTATGACACGTCATTCCCACTGGATAAGTATAACATCAGTCAAATGGAAACCAGAGGAAATTACATCATAAAAGGAGAGATCAGGGGTTCAGTTTACTTTACCCATAAGTTCCAAATACTGGAGAGAGGTCCAACAAATCTTGTAAATGAGAGAAGCACCCTCAATAGAAAATTTGAAAATCACAAACATTACAATCACAAACAACATGCCATTAGCAGACCCAAATGAAACTAAAAATCCATTGCAAATAATATTTAAATATATAATTGCCATAAATATAAAAAAGTATTCATTTACTATATATTGGAGAAATAACCATCTGTTTGTAGTATAGATTGTTATTGAGAAAGCACCATCTGTTGGTTGGAGTCTCAATTGTAGTTAGACAAAGCGCCATCTATTGGTTGTAGTATAGATTGTAGTTAGAGAACTCACCTTCTGTTGGTTGTAGTATTGATTGTAGTTAGAGAAATCACCATCTGTTGGTTGTAGTATAGATTGTAGTTAGAGAACTCACCTTCTGTTGGTTGTAGTATTGATTGTAGTTAGAGAAATCACCATCTGTTGGTTGTAGTATAGATTGTAGTTAGAGAAATCACCATCTGTTGGTTGTATCATCGATTGTATTTAGAGAAGTAACCATCTGTTGGTTGTAGTATAGATTGTAATTGGAGAAATCACCATCTGTTGGTTGCAGTATTGATTGTAGTTAGAGAAAGCACCATCTATTGATTGTAGTATAGATTGTAATTGGAGAAATCACCATCTGTTGTTTGTAGTATAGATTGTAATTGGAGAAATCACCATCTGTTGGTTGTGGTATAGATTGTAGTTAGAGAAATCACCATCTGTTGGTTGTATCATCGATTGTATTTAGAGAAGTAACCATCTGTTGGTTGTAGTATAGATTGTAATTGGAGAAATCACCATCTGTTGGTTGTAGTATAGACTGTAATTGGAGAAAGCACAATCTGTTGGTTGTAGTATTGATTGTAGTTAGAGAAAGCCCCATCTGTTGGTTGTAGGATCGATTGTAGTTAGAGAAAGTGCCATCTGTTGGCTAAGATGACATTATTGCCATCTATTGGTTATGGAAGGAAAAATCAAAACAACAACTAAAAATGAAAAATACAATAAATATAATTCCAAAAATAGGTTTGGAGTAAAATGCATATAATTTCGTAGAGATACCAAATTATACATCTTCTTTGCTGATACAATTTTACACAATTGGCGTGCGCCACTTCTTTTATGTTTATTTGTAGACTTGGGACCAGCAGTTTAAGACGGCAGCGCCCCATGTGGAAAATTTGTTGGAGTTTTTGGATAATTTGCATTTAACCCTTTAAGTGTTGAACATTTGATTTTGACCTTTGTAGTATTTGGACTTTAGGTGTGTGCATTATTTGGTTTCACACATAACCAGCATAAACCAGTTAGCGCCCCTTTTCTCTCATCTACACTTTCCCACATGCCAATAGCTGGGCACAGGACAGTGTGTACAAGTGTAGATGATGTGCTTGAGCCCCAGCAAAGGTACCAAACCAGTGTCTCTGCCGTCCTGAATATGCCTCCCATTGTTTACACTAAGACATGAAATTCACCCCCAGAGTGTGTGTGTGGATCCCTAAGCAATTCCCATAATGCCTTGTACTTCCTCCACAAAGCATGACGGCTTCTGCCCCATCAGTGGGGAGCACTGAGACATTAACTGTCCCCAGGGCAAAACGTGCCGTCTGGCTAACAGGTAAGTTTAGCACTACTGTTGGCACCCCGTCTGCTCCTAATGTGAACTGTGTGCCCGGCCTGGCACGCTCACCATGGGGGGGGGGGTACATGGTTGTGGGGGGAACCCACAGAATATAACAGAAAAGCCTTGGTGGATGCCCCAGGTCTGTTACAAGATGCCCCATCCCTTCTCCGATGCCTCTAGTGACTGCCCCGAGGAGAAGTGCTGCAGGCCCCACTGTCGCAGGGAATGCACAGACCCCTCGCTCATCCAACTTCTACAAACCAAATGCAATGTGATTGATGCACATCTACAATACTTACACTCTTGCCTGAGAGAATCATCTACCCCCTAGTGGAAATGATAAGGATAGTAGAATGTACCCCCCTACTAAAAATGATAAGGATATTAGAATGTACCCCCCTAGTGGAAATAAGGATATTAGAAGTCACATGAGGATGTATGTGTGTATATACAGGGACTACATATACAATATATATATATTTAATTATATATATACAAACACCCAGCCCAATGGGGCAGCAGATGTGACATGTTCCATGCAGGGCACGGGTGCAAGAAGACCCCAGGGAGGGGGAGTGTTCCATAGAATATCATGAGAAAAGTCCAGTTGGATCCTATTTGCTACAAACATAACTGTGTGTCACACACTCATATAAATGTCCAGTGTCCCCTGTGCCAGAATTGATATGAATGTGTACGAGTGCATTTAATACTATTTATACAATACCCAGCGCTATGAGGGGAGAGCTGCCCATTCACACGGCTGTACTGTATGTAACACGGCAGCAGAAAAAGCAACTAATTGGGGGCTCTGGCACATTTGGGGGGCACTAGGAGTGGGAAGGATCCTAGCAAGACATAGGTATACGAGTGCCCTGTATGGGATGGGACTGGCGCTGAGAAAGATCTCAACAGACATAGGGTTCTACAGGGAGAACGAGCCTCCTCTTCTCTGGTCCGACTGCCTCACATGCAGCACAAATATTCCCACCATGATAGCACAGGATTGGCACTGACTGTATGACTGACTATGGGCTGAATAAATGCTCTGCATCATAGTTACATAGGGTTGAAAAAAGACAAAGTCCATCAAGTTCAACCCCTCCAAATGAAAACCCAGCCCCATACACACACCCCTCCCTACTGTCACATAAATGATATATCCCCATATCTATACTAACTATAGAGTTTAGTATCACAATAGCCTTTGTATTATGTCTGTCCCCCAAGGTCCCCTGCTATTTGTCTATAATGTCATCTAATGTACTTGTAAAGTCTAATCATGTCCCCTCACAAGCGCCTTTTTTCCAGAGAAAACAACCCCAACCTTGTCAGTCTCCCCTCATAATTTAACTCTTCCCTCCCTCTAACCAGTTTAGTTGCACTTAGTCTCTGCACTCCCTCCAGCTCATTTATATCCCTCTTAAGGACTGGAGTCCAAAACTGCCCCCATACTCCAGATGAGGCCTCACCAGGGACCTATAAAGAGACACAATTATGTTTCATCCCTTGAGTTAATGCCCTTTTTTATACAAGAACTTTATTTGCTTTAGTAGCCACAGAATGACACTGCCCAGAATTAGACAACTTGTTATCTACAAAGACCCCAAGATCCTTCTCATTTAAGGAAACTCCCAACACACTGCCATTTAGTGTAGAACTTGCATTTATATTATTTTTGCCAAAGTGCATAACCTGCATTTATCAACATTGAAGCTTTTTCCAGTTTGCTGCCCAGTTTTCCAGTTTAGACAAATCACTGTGCAAAGTGGCAGCATCCTGCATGGAACCTATAGTTCTGCACAATTTAGTCTCATCTGCAAAAATAGAAACAGTACTTTCAATGGCCACCTCCAGGTCATTAATAAACAAGTTGAAAAGCAAGGGACCTAGTACAGAGCCCTGCGGTACTCCACTAACAACACTGGTCCAATTAGAAAATGTTCCATTTACCACCACTCTTTGTAGTCTATCTTTTAACCAGTTCTCTATCCAGGTACAAATACTATGTTCCAGGCCAACATTCCTTCATTTAAACAGTAACCTTCTGTGTGACACTGTATCAAATGCTTTAGCAAAGTCTAAGTAAATCACATCCACTGCCATCCCAGAATCAAGGTCTCTACTTACCTTCTCATAAAAAGAAATTAAGTTAGTCTGGCAAGATCTATTACGCATAAAACCATGCTGGAACATACTCATAGTATTATGATTTGCTATGAAGTCCAGTATCTTATCCTTTATTAACCCTTCAAAAAGCTTTCCTACCACTGACGTCACACTAACTGGCCTATAGTTGTGAGGCTGAGAACGAGATCCTTTTTTGAATAGAGGCACCACATTAGCAATTCTCCAGTCTCTCGGCACTATGCCAGATCTCAATGAATCCTGAAAAATTAAGTAAAGAGGTTTGGCAATCATAGAGCTAAACTCGCTAATTACCCTGGGATGAATACCATCTGGCCCTGGACCTTTGTTAATCTTAACATGTTCCAGTCTCTTTTGAATTTCTTCATGTGTGAACCATGTATCATTAGTTGTATTACTAGAATTGGGACTATTAAGAAGGAAACCTTCACTTACTGGTTCCTCATTTGTGTAGACAGATGAAAAATATGAGTTCAGAATCTGCGCTTTTATTTTGTTTTCATCAACAAGCTGACCCCCTCTGAAACTAAAGGTCCCACCCCTTCCTGCTTCATTTTTTTACTATTAACATATTTAAAAAATAATTTTGGATTTTTTTTACTGCTTGCTGCAATATCCTTTTCTATATCAATTTTAGCTTGCCTTATAGCTTCTTTGCACGATTTATTGGCCTCCTTGTACCTTATAAATGTTTTGGCTGTACCAGATAACTTGAAAGCCTTAAAAGCAGGTCTTTTGTTACCCACCTCAACACCAACGCTTCTATTGAACCAAAAAGGTTTTGCTTTACAACGACGTTCCTTGCTTACAAGTCGAATATACTGACAAGTATATTTATTAAGCAGAATTTTAAAGACTTCCCATTTTTGTTCTGTGTTTAACCCTGTGAAAAGCATTTCCCACTTAATATGTTGCAGAGATGCCCTTATACTGTCACAGTTTGCACGTCTGAAATGTAGAGTTTTAGTTCGTCCCTTATAGAATTGCTTCTGCAACAGAATCTCAAAGGAGACCATGTTATGATCACTATCCCCTAAATGCCCCTCACCCACACAAATGTTAGAGATGAGTTCAGTATTGTTAGTTATTACAGGTACAAAAGAGAGTTAATCCTAGTAGGTTCTTGAACGAGCTGAAATAAAAAGTTGTCATTCAGCATATTTACAAACCTACTCGCTTTTTCTGTCTTAGCAACCCCATTACCCCAGTCAATGTCTGGATAATTGAAGTCACCCATAGCAACAACTTGACCCAGCTGTGAAGCCGCTTGTATCTGCAAGAGTAGCTGGGCTTCATACTCGACACTTATACCAGGTGGTTTATAACATACACCAATGATAATTCTTTTTGTTACCTTTTGCCCAGTCAAAATCTATACCAAGAGGGATTCTACACCCTCACCAGTGCCAGCTATTGTTATTTCTTTAGCGCATGGCTTTAATTTTTAATCCCTCTGTCCCTCCTAAAAAGGGTGTAACCATTTAAATTCACAATTCACAATCCAGTCACGTTTCATCCCACCAGGTCTCAGTGATACCAATTATATCATAATTATTAGAGCATGCAATTAATTCTAGGTCTCCCATTTTACCAGAATCTGGACCTTGTGTTACTGGTACAGGGGTTTCCCATCAGATTCGGTGGTATCACTGTACCTCAGGGCATCTACACTCCTATATGATGTGTTACTATCCTACTGGAACTGGTTCTGTGTTCTAAAACAGCCATTGCCAATGCCCCCCCCCCCCCAATTTAGCTACAACAGGTCTCAAAGACCCATAAAAGCCAAGAGGCAAACAGAACAAATTACTGGGGGGTGGCAAACATAAACATGTTCTGACCAGGAATGTTCGGTCCACACGGATGGGTTTGTGCCCAGTTCAAGTCGAAACTATCCTAAATGGATGACAGTATGGGCCTGTGTGTGCCACGTGATATGCCCAACTGTCACATTGGAACAGGTAAAAGTGGGTGCTTTTTAGTCTGAGACCCACGAGCCACCAAGCAGAACAAAAACTATACATTTATGGCTCACAGACATGCCATAAACAATATGACATGACAGAGGATACAATATAAAGACAAGTGCAGCTTTTACAGAACTGTCCAACAAATCAGCTCATTGTCTGCGGACTTAGCATCTTCCACCCACATTAGAGTCAGGCACCCCCATTAGCGGCAGCTAAAGGGTGCACAGAGTCAAGTGGGAACAACGCATCATGTACATCATATCACAGAAAGAGGATTGGGTGGTTGAACGACTCATTGGGGTAGGTTGCCCCACTCCAACGATTCCTGGTCTACTCCTTTCTCAACCCCCTGCAGAATGTCCTCCACAATGTGCACCCGACTGTGCATGCGCAGCTGCGACTTGTATATGAACGTCCGGTTGCAGCGGGTGCAGTGATGGGGTCGATTGCCCGCCATGTGGGTGCGCTGATGCCTGTTCAGGTCAGAATTTTGGCTGAAGCTTTTGGGGCACAAGCTGCACTTGTGGGGTCTCTCCCCTGTATGAGTTCTCCTATGGTGGATGAGGTTGGAACTGTGAGTAAATGTTTTACCGCATTCGGTGCAGCTATAAGGCCGCTCTCCGGTGTGAATGCGCTGGTGGTCTTTCAGCTGGGTGCTCCTGCTAAACCTCTTGGGGCATTTTGGGCACTGATATGGACGCTCCCCAGTGTGGGTCCTTTGATGTTCCCTCCACTGAGAACTGCGCAAGAAGCTCTTCTGACAATGGGTGCATTTGAACCGCTTGGCCTCATCAAATCTACCCCGAAAGCTGCCTGTTGCCCCAGGAAGACCCCAATCTATAGAGATGAAGGGAGCACCTGCTGACACGGACAACTGCTGGACTGGCTGCATCCCTGGCATGGAACTTTCCTTGTGCCCTGGCAGCACCACTGGCATAAAACCCGCCTTGTGCCCTGGTAGCACCATTGGCATAGAACTTGCCTTGTGCGCTGGCAGCACCACTGGCATAAAACCCGC
The DNA here is from genome assembly GCA_038501925.1 of Xenopus petersii. Lineage (NCBI taxonomy): Eukaryota > Metazoa > Chordata > Amphibia > Anura > Pipidae > Xenopus > Xenopus petersii. The sequence goes on along the minus strand of CM076681.1, from coordinate 78,829 downwards.
CTTGTGCCCTGGTAGCACCACTGTCTTTGAACCTGCCTTGTGCCCTGGCAGCACCCCTGGCATAAAACTCGCCTTGTGCCCTGGCAGCACCCCTGGCATAAAATTTGCCTTGTGCCCTGACAGCACATCTGGCATAAAAATCGTCTTGTGCCCTGGTAGCACCATTGGCATGGAACCTGCCCTGTGCACTAGCTTCTCCTTTTCCTCATCAAAGTATCGAAGTAAGTTCTCCACCAAGACCTCTGGCAATGGATGGCTGGGTTCTTCACACATGGGGGGATCTGCTTGCTGGCAGGGTCCATCCTTATCTGGGAAGACAGAGTGAGAAAAAGAGACATTATGCCAACCTGTGGCCTCTCTCAATATACACATGCACAACTCCCTTTAACTAGACACTGTATTCAAACATACAGAAAAAAGAAAGGGCCATCATCTGCTGCCCCACCAACTGCCCCTATGCAGATGGGGAGCCTATTATTTATGGTGTGCTCTTTCAGAGTCTAAGGGACATGAGTTGTGTTTATTCTATCCCAATGTCTCCCATATTCCCTTTAGGCTATGGACACACAGGCTGATTTCAGTGTAAGTAATTTTGCAGGCTGAAAGAAGCAGATCTGCTCAGTGCCCCTGCTCCATTGATTTTGCATACAGGCGGATATCGGTCCAAATACGCAGGCTGAAAGCAGCTGCTGACAACAGCCTGTGTGTCCATAGTCTTAATTCCCAGGTGTGCAAACATTACCTGCAGAGATGTGAGTGGTGCTCACAGTATAGGGGGCAATTTCTCTTTTCCCATACCAATCACTTACCCCATGGGGTGCCTGACAGCAGCTCTCCGACTACTTACACAAGACACAAGTTTGTCTCTCACCATAAGGCTTTAGTAGAACAATGGCTGATGGCTTGTCCATTAGCTGAACCAATCACTGATTGCTGTACTTTTACCTGGACCAATCACAAATGGCATATTTAAACTGTATACACAGATAAGTTTGGTGATCATTGTGCCATTGTGTTACTCACTTTGTCCAGTTGTTGGTTTAAATGGTATAATAAAGAGAGCTTCCAGTTGAATACCCCCCATACCAGCTCAGCGGCTCTCCCTCCTGCTGAAGCTGCTTGGACTGAGGTTATTACCTTGTGTGTCTCAGGGGAAGCCAATGGGCTTGTGGCCTTTCACTGCCTCCGGTGCAATAAGTCGCAATGGCATGTCTCCATAACAGGCACATGAGCGATAAGACACTGTATGCCCATGCAAGATTGCACCTATATGAAGCTGCGCTTCTGCACATGCACAAACTTCCAGATCTGATTTAAAGGGCCTTTGGCACCCAAATTTAAACTCAGCATTGTTCCCTGCTATTGTGATTTTGATTAAGTTCTGTGTCATACATTGTGTTAAAGTGTGCAGGTGCATGTGTATGCCTGAGGAATTGATTTCTCATGGAGCCTCAAGTTTATGATTTAACCTTTTTGGTCTTTTTTCTACAGATATACAAGTATGTGATGATGGCTCCAGGGGGGTAAGTTCTACTTCCTTGAGAGCTATGTGATTTGGCTATGCTACTAAAGATTATGGTTAAGTCTCCTCTCTATTTTTTGCAGCCCTCCACCCAGAGAGGAGTCGCAAAGACAAAAAATGCCAAGGAGAGTGTCCTGTGTGTGGAAATATGGTGTTACTGGACGTAGCAGAAATTTCTAAACAGTTATCTGTTATGGATGAAAACAATCTATGAATGACATGATAGACAAGGTCACAGACAGAGTGGTGCGCAATCTGGAGAAAGTCTCCCATCCATTTCATCCAATTGAACTTGCAGCAGGCCTATCAAGGATTTGCACTATTCTAGTGTGTCAAAAGGGTAATTATCCTAAGATTTATTCATTTCAAATAATGACGATGACCAACAAGAAGCTGAGTCCTGTGGAGACCTGGTTAGCGTCTAGGAATATGTTGACCTCCATTAAATATGGCTATATTTGGAAGAACTTTTCTCTCTAGTGAATAAAGAAGGATGAGGACAACCATGTTATTTTGGAATATTTGATCAGGTGAGGTTTCATTTAAGCATTTCTACACTCAAGGGACACGTTTTATCAATCTCTGCTTATACAGTTCAAAAATTATTCCTTATAATGGAATGGATACAGATACAGAATGACATGGCAGTAGGGATGAGCAAATCTTTTTGCCGACTTTCGCAGCAGAAATGACGCCCATAGACTCCAATGGGAGAAAAAAAAATGATGCGCGTCAAAAATAATTTGTCGCCCATAGACTTTAGTGCATTTTGGCAAATTTTGGGAAAGCAAAACAGGTCAAATTGGCCCATCCCTACATGGTAGACAATGTCACGGTCAGACGGATGCATAATCTAGAGAAAAAGAGTAGCTTGTCCACTTCATCAGTTGGATCTGCCAGCAAGCCTATCAAGAATTTGCACTATTCTATTGTCTAAAGGGTAATTGTCTCTTTCAGATAAAGATGATGAGCAATAAGATGTGTCCTCTTTTAAACTTGAATATATAGCATTCTCTAATTAAAGCCATGAAAATTACCATGGACCTAGATGAAACCAAAGATCTCCCTAAACATTACAAAATGTTTAGGTCAGGAGTCTAAAAAAGTTTGTTTCCCTATTCACCAAGTCAACAAAAATTCAATTCTGGAAGAATGAGACATCCCAGAGAACAAGATTGGGATTTCTATGGATTTTATGGGATTAAGAAAATGTGCACTTTCTTTGAAGACTCAAAGTTCTGGGAATCCACTCCAAAAGTTTATGAAGCAATTACCACAGTGGCCAGATGTACCACCATGGATGCCATGGAGGGGTGTCAGGACATGATTTTAAAAAAACTATAAGTGGCTGTGGAATATCTTGCAAGGCAATGGTGGCTGTTACCAATTCAGCCAAAGCTATTTGGATGAATGAACTGGAGAATGCTATCAAATCTGGTGTTGTGCGAGAGAAGTTGATTGATTTGGTTCAAGACGTCATAGCTATTAATGATTTTACAATAGAAGCATCTATTGTATGGTATCCGGTTTACCTCGAAATCCATGAGGTGAGCAGTTGTGGCCCGCAGCACTTTGTCTTAGGCATCGGCAAGCAGACTCATCAGTTAGTCATCAGTTGAAACATAATTTGTGTTTGCTTCCTTTTAAAGACAATTTATTTTTGGAAAACGTATTGACCAAATTATTTGTAATGTTTTGGTGGGGAAATATCCTTACTACCACAAAATGGAAAAAAAAACCCCATTAAGACTCAAAGCAATATAGACCAAGAAAGCCTTCATCAAGACAACCTAAAAGATCCAGGCTTCAAAACAAACTGAAGGATGACTTCAAATCTGAGAAAAAAAAATCAATATGAGGTCACTCAAGCCCATCTGTCCAAGGTAGGAGGACACAAGGAGATCCCAGTGTTCTGTTTATGGTAGAAGGGTCAACGAGCAAAATTTTGGGATGCAGTTTCCTTTTCATGGAACTTTCAATAGGCTTAAATATTTCCTCCTCTGTGCATGATTATGACCACCATCAGAAAGATAAAGGAGGATAAAGCAAGATGGTATTAGTAGTTCCTTGGTTGCCAAGAAGACCTTGGTTTCCTCTTCTCTTTTAAATGGCTCAGGATGAGCCTTACAGACTTTCAGTGGTTCCAGTTGTTTCGGGGTCACGGTTAAATCCAAACCCCACAGCTGGGCTCTGACTGCTTGGAAATTGACAGGCTCAAGTTGAGGTAAAAAAGACTGACCGTTCTGTAGATAATTTACTGGCATCTGGGAAAATGTCCACCTCCATTAAATATGCCAAGATTTGGGCGAAATTTTCTGACTGGTGAACATGGGACAATCCTGTTAATTCAGAAGTGAGCAAAATGTATTTTCTTCTATCAGGTGTGGATTAAACTTTAAGCAACTCAATACTCAAGGCACACGTTTTGACAATTTCTGTTTATAAAGATCAACAATGGGCTTCCTTTACTCTGATCAAGAGATTTTTTCAGGCCCTTGCTAGTCCGGTCATCAAATCTGAAGTACCTCCATGGGACTTTTCTTTAGTATTAAATGCCCTGATGGAAGCACATTTGGAACCATTGGAGGAAATAGCACTTCGGATTCTCATCTTAAAAACCATGTTTCTTCTTGAGATTTTTTTTACCAAGGTAGAAGAAATGCATGCCTTGTCCTCTAGCAACTCCAAAATGAGTTTTTCCATGACAAAAAAAGTAATTCTTAGAACTTGCAACAAGTTCCTTCTCAAGGTAGTGAGCAAATTTCATCAATATCAAGATATTATTTTACCTACCTTTTTTTTTGACAATCTGCAAAATGAACAAGAGAAGCAACTTCATTTTCTTGACAGGGTAAGATGTCTTGAGAATTTATTTTGACACAGTGAAAGACATTTTTTGTCTATGTCTACTTTTTTAAGCACTACATGCCCATGGCTGGTTTTGCCCATTGCATTCTTTCTTATGCTACATTAAATAAATAATTGCATTCAAATTCTTCCCTTCTTTATTTAGCTTGATACATCTCTTTTGTGCCCACTGCCATGTAGCAGTAACATAAAAACCACAAATCCTATCATACTTACTTTGATTTTCATTCTCTGGACTGCAATATGGCAGTGGGCAAAGGTTTCTCTTTTCTTTCTTTCTCCCTTTTGAGGGAGGGTATGGTCTCCAATCGACTGATTTGGGCACATGCTAGACCAGAAGCTTTTTTTAGTAGATCATTTACTGTACCTTGCCCTCAACAGGGGGATTAAGATTTTTGTGCCCACTGCTATGTTTCAGTCCAGGAAATCACAGTAAGTAGGTTAGGATTTTCAGTTATTTCTCAAGTCAGGTAGATGTCCCAGCATTCCCCAAGTCACGTAGGCATCCAAGAAGTCCCTAAGTCAGGAGGACTCCCCAGTTAGACTAACCCCAACACCACCTCTTATTCCCATGCCAGAACTGGCCCCATGCCACAATACCTCTACATGTTACATAGCCTCCTACCCCATTCAATATGATCAGTCCCTTTACCCTCCTGATCCCCCCACCTCACTGCTTTCCATTTAGATTTCCCCTCACCCACCCTTGCAGTGATGCAGCTCCCAGTCAGTGCCCAGAGTGATTAGCTCCTCCCCCAGAGAATTGCTCTGACCCTCGTGTTGTACTTACTAGGTGACTGACGTGGAAAGAAATCTCCCAATCTGATCATAACATTTGGCACCTCCAGGACAGGACACAAGAACAGTGAGGCAGGATTATGGCAGAAGCAAAACAACCAAGAGATGTCATGCAGCCAGAACGGCCATTTCCAAGGGGCACAAGGTTTTTCTAGGCACAAGAGCTACGGGGTTGACAAGTCTGCAGGCCAAGCATTGCCTGAGAAGGAGGGACACAGTTCAAGCACCTCTGGTGTGTCAGACATGGATCAAGTCCAACTTGCTTACAAGCATAAGGGCAATAACTTTGAATAGAAAAGCCTGTGGGGGTAACTTCTGGTAAACACTTCCTGGCAGCACCCACAAATGTGGGTCTGGAGATGATTTTACGGAGTCCAAGACCACACCTCATGGAGAGTGGAGACAACAAGACACATGCCTGCCATTAAGGCACATCCAGGGGCAAACAGATTTGAGGTCATGTGGATACAAAAAGTAGCTCAATTACATAAAAATAGAAAAATAAATAGCAGATATCATTTGCCAATACTGAGGACAATACCAGGGAACATGTTGCCCCCCATACAAGGGCAGAACAGCGTCCAGCCAAATCTTAGTGCTCATCCACTGCGCTCATTTGGCACAGCCAATCATCAAGCCTATCATTGCCAAAACTCGCCATAGCGAAAGGGGCAGAGCAGCGTTGGATATTGTGAGCTTTCTTAAAGCTGTCCAGCCAACCATTGGAAGCCTTGAAGTCCCGGATGCCCAACTGACTGGCAATCTCCAGTGCTTTCTCTCGGATGATCCGACCTGAAAGGGTGACATTGCTGTCCCTAGTAGAGAGTAGCCACTCCCACACGGTGGAGTTCAGCTTGTCATTGGTGGTTCTCCTCTGTCTCCTGATACGGTCCCCACTCACGTTGTTCTGCAGAGCGGCAATGAGCTCCTCCCGGCGCTTGATGATCTGCATAATCTGCGACTTGCTGACTCCAAACTGCGTAGCCAGAGTCCCTACAGACTCGCTGTTTGCGTAGCCACAAAGCACCAAGATCTTGTCTCGCAGCTTCAGCCCATTCCGCTTGTGAACCGTCATGGTTTTGTTGCTTGATCTGCTGCTGTTGTGTGTCCCTCCAGGGGTGCCCGCGGTGATTGGTGCTGGAAGGGACAGGAATGAACCAGGTTACAGGTGTGTGCCAGGAGAAGAGCCAGCCCAAGGCCATAAAGCCTGATATCTATGCATACAAACATGGCTGTCTTGTGCCAGGAGATACCCATGGGTGGGGCATAAGGATTCTACATGGTCCTGTTGTCTCTACTTCATTCATACTACCCACCGCATTACATCCCCACATTACCAGCAAATGGTGGGAAAAATTTACTCAGAGAAGTTCTAAATCTCACATGGAGACAAACTCAGAGCTGGGAGGTTCAGTAATGTCTCAACTTGTAAAACCTCATTACATATAAAGCAGTGTTTGATCAGCGTGCAGAGGCTTGACATGAGCGGGATATTCACATTACATCTGTATCTTGGCACTGAATGAGCCTAAAGCAATTGGGCAAATGGGGTGTGGGGGTATAGTACATCACAGATATATTCATTGTGGAACATGGACATACTCGACCCAAACAAGAGTCACATCAGGGAGCAGCACCAGAGATGGAACCAATACGCAACAAAAAAGGAGCTCATAGGTTGGGTTAGAGGCCCAGTAACTGCAGAGATGTCCCCCGCTACGAAGAACAATTCAGCCCCCCTGTACTAAGCTCAATTCAGCAGGAACAGCCCCCTCCCTGCAAGTTTCCCTGTACAGGTATAAGCTCAATTCAGCAGGTATAGCCTACCCCTCAAAGTTTCACCAGTATTAAGCACTATTCTACAGGTACAGCCCCTCCACTAAGCACAATAGAGCAGGAACAGCCCCAAGTTTTCCCTGTACTGAGTGCAATTCAGCAGGTACCCCCCCCAAATTTCCCCTGTAATAAGCACAATGCAGGAGGAAAGTATTAAAGGACCAGTAACATAAAAAAATTTTAAAAAAAAATTCGTTAGTACACATCAAAACAAAAACACCAACACAAATTATACTTTAAAATCACAAAGCTTTTATTAAGAAATAACTATCCTGCTGGGCTCGATTTCTCCTCCTGGCTACTCTGCTGACAGCGTGTGAAGGAGCAACTATTCACTGACAGGCATCGCCTCTCCTTCACTGTGCATGGCTTCCCTCCTCCTCGCTGCTCCCCCCAGCCAGATCCCCTGAACAGAATGATGAATGATCGGCCCGCTTGTCACTTCACAGCCGCACAGTACCTTTATTGCTGCGTATTAACGGTGCGCAGGGGGAAAGTCCTGAGGCGCCACATCCCTTTCTTTTCCTAATTGTGCTTCAACCACCCTTTCCGTCCCTGCTGCAATACACAGAGCCTGAGAGAGTGGGCCCTCGCCTTCTCAATTGTCATGGCCAGACCCCCGCAGAGCTGCGAGCAGAGCAGAACATTTTATAACCATTTCTGACAAGCCGCATGTTTACAGACGGGAGGGAAGTAGCGATGTATTTCCTAAACTTCAGCTCACCACAAGCCAGAGGCACAAGGGGTCAGGCTAACAATGTGAGGGCAATGGACAGAGCAGCTTTCTCTGTAATCCCTTTGGCAATGTGTTAACCCAGTCTCCTCTTCCCCCTGCGCACCGTCAATACGCAGCAATAAAGGTACTGTGCGTCTGTGAAGTGACAAGCCTGTTCAGGGGATCTGGCTGGGGGGAGCAGCGAGGAGGAGGGAAGCCATGCACAGTGAAGGAGAGGCGATGCCTGTCAGTGAATAGTTGCTCCTTCACACGCTGTCAGCAGAGTAGCCAGGAGGAGAAATCGAGCCCAGCAGGATGGATGGTCGCCTTTTCGCCGTTTCTGTACAGGACAGGAAGTGCAGTTTCTGTAAGTTATTTCTTAATAAAGGCTTTGTGATTTTAAAGTATAATTTGTGTTGGTGTTTTTGTTTTGATGTGTACTAACGAATTTTTTTAAAAAAAATTTTTATGTTACTGGTCCTTTAAGATAAAGTGTCGGTGTGAATTGAGAACTATACAGAAAGCATAGAGAACATTAATAGCCAATAGAAAGAGCTTTGGCCCTAGTATTAGTAAAGCCAAAAGTCACATGTCATTCTGTGTATATAAACTATATTCTATATATATATATATATATATATCTATATATATATATATATATATATATATATATATATATATTCCATATCCTTCAGCTAAAGTACAAGGCTTTATCTGGCCACTCAAGCAGAAGATCCAGTTGTTTGGCTAGCTCAATGTTTCCACCAGCAGAGCTCTGAGCAGTAGTCATTTATGGAGAGTGATGTTTGGGCCAAATCAGCAGAAGTGAATGGCTAATGTTTGGTTTATTGTCTGCGCAGAATATTCCTTTATACCACACTGTGTGATTCAAACAATATGGCAACACTGGTGTTTAGGAATGTTCTGAGCACCCAATAACTATATGCCCATACTGATTGGCAGTGGCTATAGTGGATGCAGTGTGTTCTGTACCAGACATCGGCTGAACTTTGGACCAACAGAAACAGCACGACAGACAGACAGATTAAGGCAGATGCAGTTGCAATAAAACGGGGTCAAACGAATAATTTAATTGACAATCAGTTGACATTTTGTGCTCATATAACACAGTTTTTCTCATATTTAACCTATTTTTGTCAAACTCTAAAATTGTACAGCAATTTAATGAAAAAGTTGTTTCAAACAATAAAAAACCTCAACTTTACCACCAAGTTAAAATAAGGAAATTCATATAAAGCAGGGCGAGTGCTCGGGTGCCATGTTTAGCCAAGGGTTAAGGGTGGGCTCAGCAGCAGGATTAGTCCCATTGAAAGTCAATCTCTTGTAGAAAAACATTGACATACTTCTTGTGCTTCAGAGTTTGTGTTCTCTGCTGCTTTCCAGCTGTTCTTGCAGTTTGTGGCCATCGCCCCAAGCAAACCCGGCTGTACATTCCCACACTTGGCTCAGCTAGTTTGGCTGATTTGGACCCTACTCCCTGACGTTCTGGCCAGATATGTCAAGCTGGAGGTGGCAAGGGGGGATAAGTTTGCGCAGACCATCATCGGATCATTGATCTGACCAAACTAAAAATGTAATTTGCTGTAGAAGAATTGGGAGATCATACAGTGGAATGGAGCAGTAATTATTTGGCCATCAGTGTGTATTAGAAAGTATCTGTGGGCCAATCCCTGAACATAACACGTAGTAATTAAGGCTGAAAAATGACACATGCCCATCAAGTTGAACCTTTTGTATGTGAATAAAACAGCTAGCTTGAGCCAGAGGAAGGCCAAAACCCTACCAATGAATGACCTCCGTAAGGACTAGCTCTGTGGTTTACAAGGAGTGCTGCAAAGTGTCATCAGACTGCACATGCCTTTGATTGGTTGAGAGTTAGAAAGCAATCCCAATAATGGTATATGTGGGCAGTCTGATGAGATCTCCCATGGCTGCACAAAAGCCTTAACGTTGCTTTACTTTGGTGATATTGCCCAGTCCTGATATTTACACTGATTGGGGGAGGTTGACGGATTTAGTGCAATAAACTTGTGATTATGGAGGTAGGAAATTTCTCATGCTCTGAGTGGTTACTTGCATTCCAAAGTTCTCTCCTTTCCCAGCAGCCATTTTTGGTGTAAAGAGAAAGCGTTTGGTGTTCATGTCTCCTCCAATAGCGTCACACTGCTTCTGCTTCCGCCCTCTTCCGTCTGCAATTCAATCAGCCCGGTCTCTTTATAGCGCCTGATTATATACCCAACAGTCGATTTGGGAATCAGAGTTAGTCTGCTGATCTCTCGCTGCGATTTTCCTTTTTGGGCAAGTTTAATTACCCGATGCCTGTCGCTCAAACTTCGCTCCTTGCTTTTCATGTAGATCACTATCAATAACAAGGTGAGAGCTCAATAGCTGCTGCAAATTAGTGTCATTCCAATGTTTAATAAAGGCACTTTTTTGTGAAAATGTCTGGGGAAAACAACTGTTTCGTTCAGTTTGATTTAGGATTTGACAAAAACGTATGAACCTGTGGCACAACATGGCAGCTTCCTGGTCACTAAATATCAGCACATTTGAATACAACTGACCCGCCTCTCACTCTGCCCCTCCTACTCACACAAAAAAAGCTGCTAATTAAGCAGGCTGTCAAGGAAACTGACCATTCCCATGCAATGGATGCCAGCATCTTTATTGATAAGGTGGACCAATCGTTCTTCTGGAAAGGGAACCCACCAGTCCAGTTGGGGGGGGGGGCAGCTTTCTTATGTAATAAAGATGGAGCAGAGTAAAGGTAAAACATAAGGTCAGATGAATAGAGTGGCCAGTGACAGGCTGAAGGGGTATTATGTCGATAAAAGTATCAGATTCTAGTGAAAAGAACAGAGATCGGTATTAGTGCAACAATGCTGCTCTCAGCTCCCTCTCCCTGTACCCCACACACTGATTATCTGCCCCCCAAATACATAGAGCATAAAATAAGTCAGTGTTTAGCTTGAGGGTTTAGGTTGGGAAAAGCTGTTCTCACCTCTGCTTGGCGTTACATCAATAACATCGTCCATGGATGAGCTCTGATCTCCAGGTTCATCTTCCTGCTTGATCCAAAGAGACAGCTCGGGGTTAAACACTGCAGCACCTGCAAAGTAAAGCAGAATATTCTATATATATATATATATATATATATATATATATATATATATCTGAGTCCCAAAGCAGAAGGGCAGGTCCAACCTGAGGAGAATGGAAACGATACAGAGCATGTGCCCAGCACTGATATTTAACAGGTTAGTCATGTGATCATACTTGGGTACCCAGAGTATAAGGTATTATGCTCTAGTTTTAGTTACACAGATGGGAGGGAGGTGCCATATTGCTTCCCTTTGGCAGTAGATTCTAAAGGTATAGCTTTGCTTTTAACCAATGCATGGGGGATCCTGTAGTTGAGACAAATCTCTGATGCTGTTGCACACGTAGCTGTTTGTGTCTCTCATGTTACAACAGACTAGTGGATATTTCCTCAGCTACTCACTGGAGTCTGTGCTTAACTCTTCTTCCTCCTCCTCCTCCTCCTCTCTCAGCTCTAGCTCCTCCTCCTCTTTTGGAACACAAGTCTGGCAGCTTTGGTCACTAAATGCCTCTTCCATTTTCACCCGCAGCAGAATGTCTGGTCTGATCTGTGAGGGCCCTAAAAAGCAGCGAGAAAGGTCAACAAGGGCCACACATTGTGCTGCAATAACACAACACTAGAGCTGCAATGTCTCTCACCTTTACATTTAATATCCTCCTCCTCTTTATTATTTCTGCTGTAACTCGGCTCATCCGACTGCTGCACCTTCACCAAAACCCCAGGGTTGGCAATTTCATAACCTTCCAAACGGGACAAAAAAAAGTCACAGCACAGCAGGGGAATATGGAGAATAGGAATGAGGCGCAGGCTGGATATTGGGGAGACACAGCAGGGGAATATGGAGAATAGGAATGAGGCGCAGGCTGGATATTGGGGAGACACAGCAGGGGAATATGGAGAATAGGAATGAGGCGCAGGCTGGATATTGGGGAGACACAGCAGGGGAATATGGAGAATAGGAATGAGGCGCAGGCTGGATATTGGGGAGACACAGCAGGGGAATATGGAGAATAGGAATGAGGCGCAGGCTGGATATTGGGGAGACACAGCAGGGGAATATGGAGAATCGGAATGAGGCGCAGGCTGGATATTGGGGAGACACAGCAGGGGAATATGGAGAATAGGAATGAGGCGCAGGCTGGATATTGGGGAGACACAGCAGGGGAATATGGAGAATAGGAATGAGGCGCAGGCTGGATATTGGGGAGACACAGCAGGGGAATATGGAGAATAGGAATGAGGTGCAGGCTGGATATTGGGGAGACACAGCAGGGGAATATGGAGAATCGGAATGAGGCGCAGGCTGGATATTGGGGAGACACAGCAGGGGAATATGGAGAATAGGAATGAGGCGCAGGCTGGATATTGGGGAGACACAGCAGGGGAATATGGAGAATAGGAATGAGGCGCAGGCTGGATATTGGGGAGACACAGCAGGGGAATATGGAGAATAGGAATGAGGCGCAGGCTGGATATTGGGGAGACACAGCAGGGGAATATGGAGAATAGGAATGAGGCGCAGGCTGGATATTGGGGAGACACAGCAGGGGAATATGGAGAATAGGAATGAGGCGCAGGCTGGATATTGGGGAGACACAGCAGGGAAATACGGAGAATAGGAATGAGGTGCAGGCTGGATATTGGGGAGACACAGCAGGGGAATATGGAGAATAGGAATGAAGTGCAGGCTGGATATTGGGGAGACACAGCAGGGGAATATGGAGAATAGGAATGAGGCGCAGGCTGGATATTGGGGAGACACAGCAGGGGAATATGGAGAATAGGAATGAGGTGCAGGCTGGATATTGGGGGGAGACAGCAGGGGAATATGGAGAATAGGAATGAGGTGCAGGCTGGATATTGGGGAGACACAGCAGAGGAATATGGAGAATAGGAATGAGGTGCAGGCTGGATATTGGGAGACACAGAAGGAGACAGGGAGAAGGAGGTGCAGTAAATGAGCTGGAGGGGGGAGGAGAGAAAGAAAACGTACCAAGAGCAGTGAGCGCCCCATGAATCTCCTTCATGACATTCTTGTACAGCAGTTTCTGCCAGTCTTCCAGCAGTTCCCATTGGTGGAAGGAGAAATAAACTGCCACGTCATTAAATGTCACTGTGCCCTGGAGCAAAAGAAACCAATCAGCTTCCCACATTTCCTGCCCCTCCCCTGCATAGACTCAGCAGCCTCCATCTTTAGCCAATGCAATTTAGTTGTGTTGTCCAATCGCTAAGGGATGAAGCCGGATTCATGGGAGGGCCCATTATTCTGCCAATAAACGATAGAGTTGGCAGCAGCTACATGTAACATAGTAACATAGTAACATAGTAAGTAAGGTTGAAAAAAGACACATGTCCATCGAGTTCAACCTTTTTTTTTTTTTTTATTAACTACCTATCTGCCAGTTGATCCAGAGGAAGGCAAAAAACCCATCTGAAGTCTCTCCAATTTGCCTCAGAGTGGGAAAAATTCCTTCCTGACTCCAAAATGGCAATGGGACCAGTCCCTGGATCAACTTGTACTATGAGCTATCTCCCATATCCCTGTATTCCCTCACTTGCTAAACACCATCCAACCCCTTCTTATACCTATCTAATGTATCAGCCTGTACCCCTGATTCACTTCCCAGCTCTCCCTGTAACACCCCTTTCCCTCCTCTAATCTCATTGGCTCTCTCCTGTCTGCTGGGAGGAGCTACTGGTGAATAAAGCATCCGACCCTTCCTTTTACCTATCTAATGTATCAGCCTGTACCACTGATTCACTTCCCAGCTCTCCCTGTAACACCCCTTTCCCTCCTCTAATCTCATTGGCTCCCTCCTGTCTGCTGGGAGGAGCTACTGGTGAATAAAGCATCCGACCCTTCCTTGTACCTATCTAATGTATCAGCCTGTACCCCTGATTCACTTCCCAGCTCTCCCTGTAACACCCCTTTCCCTCCTCTAATCTCATTGGCTCCCTCCTGTCTGCTGGGAGGAGCTACTGGTGAATAAAGCATCCGACCCTTCCTTGTACCTATCTAATGTATCAGCCTGTACCCCTGATTCACTTCCCAGCTCTCCCTGTAACACCCCTTTCCCTCCTCTAATCTCATTGGCTCCCTCCTGTCTGCTGGGAGGAGCTACTGGTGAATAAACCATCCGACCCTTCCTTGTACCTATCTAATGTATCAGCCTGTACCACTGATTCAGGGAGACAATTCCACATCTTCACAGCTCTCACTGTAACAAACCCCTTCCCAATATTTAGCTGGAACCTCTTTTCTTCTAATCGGAATGGGTGACCTTGTGTCAGCTGGAAAGACCTACTGGTAAATAAATCATTAGAGAGATTATTATATGATCTCCTTATATATTTATACATAGTTATCATATCTCCCCTTAAGCGCCTCTTCTCCAGCGTGAACATCCCCAATTTGGCCAGTCTTTCCTCATAGCTAAGATTTTCCCTTTACCAGCTTAGTTGCCCTTCTCTGTCCCCTCTCTAATACAATAATGTCCTGTTTGAGTGATGGAGACCAAAACTGTACGGCATATTCTAGATGGGGCCTTACCAGTGCTCTATACAGTGGGACCCCCTCCTCCCGTGACTCTCTGCCCCATTTAATACAACTCAAGACCTTATTTGCCCTTGATGCTGCTGACTGGCATTACTTGCTACAGACAAGTTTATTATCTACAAGGACTCCAAGCTCCGTCTCCATTATGGATTTGCCTAGTGCAGTCCCATTAAGGGTATAAGTGGATATTGTTACATCCCAGGTGCAGGACTTTACATTTATCAACATTGAATCTCATTTGCCACTTAGCTGCCCAGATTGCCAGTTAGTCAAGATCCTGTTGCAAGTGCCACATCCTGGATGGAATTAATTGGGCTGATAGTTTTGTCTCATCTGCAAACACTGATACATTACTTACAACACCCTCCCCTAAGTCATTAATGAACAAGTTAAATAAAAGTGGCCCCAATACTGAGCCCTGGGGGACCCCACTAAGAACCTTACTCCAAGTAGAGAATGTCCCATTAACAACCACCCTCTGTACCCGATCCTGTAGCCAGTTTCCTATCCATGTGCAAACGACTTCATTAAGCCCAACAGACCTTAGTTTAGAAAGCAGTCGTTTGTGGGGCACAGTATCAAACGCTTTGGCAAAATCCAAATAGATCTACTGCCCCCCCCCACTGTCCAGAATCTTTCTTACCACATCATAAAATGCAATCAAATTCGTCTGACATGACCTATCCTTCATAAAGCCATGCTGATTGTTGCTCATAATGACGTTCACTTGAATGTGATCCCTTAAAAAGCCTTCAAATAATTTGCCCACCACAGATGTCAGACTTACTGGCCTATAATTGCCAGGCTGAGATCGTAATCCCTTTTTAAATATTGGAATAACATCAACTTTTCTCCAATCCATAGGCACCATACCAGATGACAGTGAATCTGAGAAAATCAGAAATAGGGGCTGGTCTAAAACTGAACTAAGCTCTCTTAGAACCCGGGGGTGTATGCCATCAGGCCCTGGAGCCTTGTTTACATTCATTTGTATTAAAGCTTTATGAATCATATCCTGAGTCAGCCACTGACTAGATTGAGCTGAGCCATTAGTGCAGCTATAAAGTGAGCCTGGGAACTCACACTCCTCTATTGTATACACTGAAGAAAAGAACTGATTTAACACATTTGCCTTATCTGTATCTGTTACAACCATACTGGTACCATTATTTAATGGAGCAACACTCTCAACCTGCATCTTTTTACTATTAATATATTTAAAAAAACTTTTTAGGGTTAGTTTTCACCTCCACCGCAATTAACTCTTCATTTCTTTTCTTAGCCTTCCGGATTGCTGATTTACAACATTTATTACAGTGTTTATATTCATTAAATGCAGCTTCTGTCCCTACAGATTTGTAGTTATTAAATGCCTTTCTCTTCTGTCCCATTAACTTCTTTACTTCTGTATTAAGCCACACAGGATGATTCTTAGAGCTTCTACGTTTAGTCCTTAAGGGAATAAATTGAGAACAGTAATGATTTAATATCAGTTTAAAGGACAACCATTTCTGTTCTGTGTTTTTAGCTGAAAACCTAATGCCCCAATCAATACTCTGTAGGGCAGCCCTCAAGGCACTAAAATTAGCTTTAGCAAAATTAGCAAAATTCATGGTTTTTGTTGCCCCAGTATATATTAGTTTTTTGCACCAGACATTAAAAGATATAACATTATGGTCACTATTACCCAGGGGTTCAATGACTTGCACATTCGCTATAAGTTCTGGCTCATTAGAGATCACTAAATCAAGAATAGCATTTTTTCTGGTTGGCTCCTCAACAACCTGTGCTAAAAAATTGTGGTGCAATAAGTTTATAAACTTGTTCCCATTAACTGATCTAGCAGTACCGTTGCTCCAGTCAATATCTGGGTAATTAAAATCCCCCATTATCATTACTTTACCTAAACTAGCAGCCTTTTCTATTTGCATCAGGAGCTTTGCCTCTTCCTCGTCACTTACATTAGGGGGTCTATAGCGACGCCTACAATTAATTTGCTGGATTCTTTACAATTGGTGAAGAACTCCACCCATATGACTTCTGCCCCCTCATTTTCTAACATAACCTCCTCCTTTATATGAGCTTTTAAATCCTGCCTAACATACAGACATACCCCTCCTCCTTTTCTATTGCCTCTGTCCCTGGGAAACAAAGTATAGCCACTGATATTTACTGCCCAGTCATGTGACTCATTCAGCCATGTTTCAGCCAATCACATCATATTTTCCTTCCATCACCAGCAGCTCCAGCTCTCCCAATTTACCAGTCGTTGTATTTATAAACATACATTTAATACTGATATTAAACATATGACATGTGCTCCTCCCTATCCTTAACCCCCAGCCAAATCTCCTCCCCCATTTTCCCTTTCTTTGCCCACTATCTCATCTAACCTGTCTACCACTGAATCTTTTACTGAACCCTCCCCCCCCCACACCTAGTTTATAACCTCCTCCAACCCTCTAGCCATCTTCTCTCCCAAAACAGCTGCCCCATCATCATTGAGGTGCCCCATCCCTAGCAAAGAGCCTGTAGCCCACTGAGAAATCAGCCCAGTTCTCCAAAAATCCAAAACCCTCCTCCCTACACCAATCTCTCAGCCACACATTAATCTCCCTACGCTCCCGCTGTCTCCTTAGCGTTGCTCGTGGCTCAGGGAATATCTCTGAGAAAATTACCTTGGAAGTCCTCGCCCTCAGCTTTGAACCTAGTTTTTTAAAATCATTTTTGAGGACTTCACCACCTCCTCTAACTTTGTCATTGGTACCTATGTGTACCCCAACTCCTGGGTCTTCCCCAGCCCCTCCCAATAATCTGTCCACTCGTTCCACCACATGCCGAACCCCAGCACCAGGCAAGCAGCAGACTGTTGGGCATGTAGGGGCCTTGCGACAGATTACCCTATCCGCCTTTCTAATAATTGAATCCCCTATAACTAGAACCTGCCTTTCCTTCCTTGCACTCCCCCCACCACCCGTATTAGAGCCACTGCCTCCCGGGGTGCTCCGAGAGTCAGCCTGCTCCATACACGCCAGTTCGGAATTTTCCTCCCCAGCATCTTCAGCCAAAACGGCGAATTTGCTGTTTTGGACAAACTGTGGACCAGCCCCCCTACTCTTCTGTCCCCTACTTCTCCTCTTGACTGTCACAAACCTTCCTCCCTCATTAGCCTCCACTGCCCCTTCTCCTCCCCCCACTCCACTAGCCCCTGCCACTGGTTGCTCTGCAGCCTCCTGTCATTCCCCTCGTTTGCCCCTCAGTGCTGCAAGTTCACCCCTTAGAGTCTGCAGCTCAGATTCCAAGATGAAAACCCAGCGACATCTCTCACATGTAAATACTGCCTGAACTGCTGCTCCAACACCACATACATGTGACACACACTGAGTAATACCAGCAAACCCACTCATATTTACACTGGTACTTACAGTCTCCCAAATGTAATTCCTCACCAACGCCTTTTCAGTTTTAAACGCCTTAAGGTTTTTAACGCTGCTTAACACTTAATTCACATGCAACACTTGGATCACATGCAACACTCGCTAAGCAGCTCCCACACTCGCTTTGCCTTCACAACCTAAACCTTTATGTTCTCTCATTCCTTATACAATTTCTGGGCCCTAAATGATCAGCATTAACCCACGCCCGTCCCAGGAAAAGTATTGTCCCTCTTTATTATTTCAGCACAAGCCTCAGACAATGACTATTGTGCCAAGCAATGCCTTCTGGGAAATCCTGGGCACCCCTATATAACCTCTTCCATGCACCCCACATCCCATGACTCCCCTATATAACCTCCTCCATGTACCCCACATCCCATGACTCCCCTATATAACCTCCTCCATGCACCCCACATCCCATGACACCCCTATATAACCTCCTCCATGCACCCCACATCCCATGACTCCCCTATATAACCTCCTCCATGTACCCCACATCCCATCACTCCCCTATATAACCTCCTCCATGCACCCCACATCCCATGACTCCCCTATATAACCTCCTCCATGTACCCCACATCCCATCACTCCCCTATATAACCTCCTCCATGCACCCCACATCCCATGACACCCCTATATAACCTCCTCCATGCACCCCACATCCCATGACTCCCCTATATAACCTCCTCCATGTACCCCACATCTCATCACTCCCCAATATAACCTCCTCCATGCACCCCACATCCCATGACTCCCCTATATAACCTCCTCCATGTACCCCACATCCCATGACTCCCCTATATAACCTCCTCCATGCACCCCAAATCTCATGACTCCCCTATATAACCTCCTCCATGTACCCCACATCTCATGACTCCCCTATATAACCTCCTCTATGCACCCCACATCCCATGACTCCCCTATATAACCTCCTCCATGTACCCCACATCCCATGATTCCCCTATATAACCTCCTCCATGTACCCCACATCCCATGACTCCCCTATATAACCTCCTCTATGTACCCCACATCCCATGACTCCCCTATATAACCTCCTCCATGCACCCCACATCCCATGACTCCCCTATATAACCTCCTCTATGCACCCCACATCCCATGACTCCCCTATATAACCTCCTCCATGCACCCCACATCTCATGACTCCCCTATATAACCTCCTCTATGCACCCCACATCCCATGACTCCCCTATATAACCTCCTCCATGTACCCCACATCCCATGACTCCCCTATATAACCTCCTCTATGCACCCCACATCCCATGACTCCCCTATATAACCTCCTCCATGCACCCCACATCTCATCACTCCCCTATATAACGTTCCTCCATGCACCCCACATCTCATGACTCCCCTATATAACCTCCTCCATGTACCCCATATCCCATGACTCCCCTATATAACCTCCTCCATGTACCCCACATCTCATGACTCCCCTATATAACCTCCTCCATGTACCCCATATCCCATGACTCCCCTATAAAACCTCCTCCATGTACCCCACATCTCATGACTCCCCTATATAACCTCCTCCATGTACCCCACATCTCATGACTCCCCTATATAACCTCCTCCATGTACCCCATATCCCATGACTCCCCTATATAACCTCCTCCATGTACCCCACATCTCATGACTCCCCTATATAACCTCCTCCATGTACCCCATATCCCCATGACTCCCCTATATAACCTCCTCCATGTACCCCACATCCCATGACTCCCCTATATAACCTCCTCTATGCACCCCACATCCCATGACTCCCCTATATAACCTCCTCCATGTACCCCACATCCCATGACTCCCCTATATAACCTCCTCTATGCACCCCACATCCCATGACTCCCCTATATAACCTCCTCCATGCACCCCACATCTCATCACTCCCCTATATAACCTCCTCCATGCACCCCACATCTCATCACTCCCCTATATAACGTTCCTCCATGCACCCCACATCTCATGACTCCCCTATATAACCTCCTCCATGTACCCCATATCCCATGACTCCCCTATATAACCTCCTCCATGTACCCCACATCTCATGACTCCCCTATATAACCTCCTCCATGTACCCCACATCTCATGACTCCCCTATATAACCTCCTCCATGTACCCCATATCCCATGACTCCCCTATAAAACCTCCTCCATGTACCCCACATCTCATGACTCCCCTATATAACCTCCTCCATGTACCCCACATCTCATGACTCCCCTATATAACCTCCTCCATGTACCCCATATCCCATGACTCCCCTATATAACCTCCTCCATGTACCCCACATCTCATGACTCCCCTATATAACCTCCTCCATGTACCCCATATCCCCATGACTCCCCTATATAACCTCCTCCATGTACCCCACATCCCATGACTCCCCTATATAACCTCCTCTATGCACCCCACATCCCATGACTCCCCTATATAACCTCCTCCATGTACCCCACATCCCATGACTCCCCTATATAACCTCCTCTATGCACCCCACATCCCATGACTCCCCTATATAACCTCCTCCATGCACCCCACATCTCATCACTCCCCTATATAACGTTCCTCCATGCACCCCACATCTCATGACTCCCATATATAACCTCCTCCATGTACCCCATATCCCATGACTCCCCTATATAACCTCCTCCATGTACCCCACATCTCATGACTCCCCTATATAACCTCCTCCATGTACCCCATATCCCATGACTCCCCTATATAACCTCCTCCATGTACCCCACATCTCATGACTCCCCTATATAACCTCCTCCATGTACCCCACATCTCATGACTCCCCTATATAACCTCCTTCATGTACCCCACATCTCATCACTCCCCTATATAACCTCCTCCATGCACCCCACATCCCATGACTCCCCTATATAACCTCCTCCATGTACCCCACATCCCATGACTCCCCTATATAACCTCCTCCATGCACCCCACATCTCATGACTCCCCTATATATCCTCCTCCATGTACCCCATATCCCATGACTCCCCTATATAACCTCCTCCATGTACCCCACATCTCATGACTCCCCTATATAACCTCCTCCATGTACCCCATATCCCATGACTCCCCTATAAAACCTCCTCCATGTACCCCACATCTCATGACTCCCCTATATAACCTCCTCCATGTACCCCACATCTCATGACTCCCCTATATAACCTCCTCCATGTACCCCATATCCCATGACTCCCCTATATAACCTCCTCCATGTACCCCACATCTCATGACTCCCCTATATAACCTCCTCCATGTACCCCATATCCCCATGACTCCCCTATATAACCTCCTCCATGTACCCCACATCCCATGACTCCCCTATATAACCTCCTCTATGCACCCCACATCCCATGACTCCCCTATATAACCTCCTCCATGTACCCCACATCCCATGACTCCCCTATATAACCTCCTCTATGCACCCCACATCCCATGACTCCCCTATATAACCTCCTCCATGCACCCCACATCTCATCACTCCCCTATATAACGTTCCTCCATGCACCCCACATCTCATGACTCCCATATATAACCTCCTCCATGTACCCCATATCCCATGACTCCCCTATATAACCTCCTCCATGTACCCCACATCTCATGACTCCCCTATATAACCTCCTCCATGTACCCCATATCCCATGACTCCCCTATATAACCTCCTCCATGTACCCCACATCTCATGACTCCCCTATATAACCTCCTCCATGTACCCCACATCTCATGACTCCCCTATATAACCTCCTCCATGTACCCCACATCTCATCACTCCCCTATATAACCTCCTCCATGCACCCCACATCCCATGACTCCCCTATATAACCTCCTCTATGCACCCCACATCCCATGACTCCCCTATATAACCTCCTCCATGTACCCCACATCCCATGATTCCCCTATATAACCTCCTCCATGTACCCCACATCCCATGACTCCCCTATATAACCTCCTTTATGCACCCCACATCCCATGACTCCCCTATATAACCTCCTCCATGCACCCCACATCCCATGACTCCCCTATATAACCTCCTCTATGCACCCCACATCCCATGACTCCCCTATATAACCTCCTCCATGCACCCCACATCTCATGACTCCCCTATATAACCTCCTCTATGCACCCCACATCCCATGACTCCCCTATATAACCTCCTCCATGTACCCCACATCCCATGACTCCCCTATATAACCTCCTCTATGCACCCCACATCCCATGACTCCCCTATATAACCTCCTCCATGCACCCCACATCTCATCACTCCCCTATATAACGTTCCTCCATGCACCCCACATCTCATGACTCCCCTATATAACCTCCTCCATGTACCCCATATCCCATGACTCCCCTATATAACCTCCTCCATGTACCCCACATCTCATGACTCCCCTATATAACCTCCTCCATGTACCCCATATCCCATGACTCCCCTATATAACCTCCTCCATGTACACCACATCTCATGACTCCCCTATATAACCTCCTCCATATACCCCATATCCCCATGACTCCCTATATAACCTCCTCCATGTACCCCACATCCCATGACTCCCCTATATAACCTCCTCTATGCACCCCACATCCCATGACTCCCCTATATAACCTCCTCCATGTACCCCACATCCCATGACTCCCCTATATAACCTCCTCTATGCACCCCACATCCCATGACTCCCCTATATAACCTCCTCCATGTACCCCACATCTCATCACTCCCCTATATAACGTTCCTCCATGCACCCCACATCTCATGACTCCCATATATAACCTCCTCCATGTACCCCATATCCCATGACTCCCCTATATAACCTCCTCCATGTACCCCACATCTCATGACTCCCCTATATAACCTCCTCCATGTACCCCATATCCCATGACTCCCCTATATAACCTCCTCCATGTACCCCACATCTCATGACTCCCCTATATAACCTCCTCGATGTACCCCACATCTCATGACTCCCCTATATAACCTCCTCCATGTACCCCATATCCCATGACTCCCCTATATAACCTCCTCCATGTACCCCACATCTCATGACTCCCCTATATAACCTCCTCCATGCACCCCACATCCCATGACTCCCCTATATAACCTCCTCCATGCACCCCACATCTCATGACTCCCCTATATAACCTCCTCTATGCACCCCACATCCCATGACTCCCCTATATAACCTCATCTATGCACCCCACATCCCATGACACCCCTATATAACCTCCTCCATGTACCCCACATCCCATGACTCCCCTATATAACCTCCTCCATGCACCCCACATCCCATGACTCCCCTATATAACCTCCTCTATGCACCCCACATCCCATGACTCCCCTATATAACCTCCTCCATGTACCCCACATCCCATGACTCCCCTATATAACCTCCTCTATGCACCCCACATCCCATGACTCCCCTATATAACCTCCTCCATGCACCCCACATCTCATCACTCCCCTATATAACGTTCCTCCATGCACCCCACATCTCATGACTCCCATATATAACCTCCTCCATGTACCCCATATCCCATGACTCCCCTATATAACCTCCTCCATGTACCCCACATCTCATGACTCCCCTATATAACCTCCTCCATGTACCCCATATCCCATGACTCCCCTATATAACCTCCTCCATGTACCCCACATCTCATGACTCCCCTATATAACCTCCTCCATGTACCCCACATCTCATGACTCCCCTATATAACCTCCTCCATGTACCCCACATCTCATCACTCCCCTATATAACCTCCTCCATGCACCCCACATCCCATGACTCCCCTATATAACCTCCTCCATGTACCCCACATCCCATGACTCCCCTATATAACCTCCTCCATGCACCCCACATCTCATGACTCCCCTATATAACCTCCTCCATGTACCCCATATCCCATGACTCCCCTATATAACCTCCTCCATGTACCCCACATCTCATGACTCCCCTATATAACCTCCTCCATGTACCCCATATCCCATGACTCCCCTATAAAACCTCCTCCATGTACCCCACATCTCATGACTCCCCTATATAACCTCCTCCATGTACCCCACATCTCATGACTCCCCTATATAACCTCCTCCATGTACCCCATATCCCATGACTCCCCTATATAACCTCCTCCATGTACCCCACATCTCATGACTCCCCTATATAACCTCCTCCATGTACCCCATATCCCCATGACTCCCCTATATAACCTCCTCCATGTACCCCACATCCCATGACTCCCCTATATAACCTCCTCTATGCACCCCACATCCCATGACTCCCCTATATAACCTCCTCCATGTACCCCACATCCCATGACTCCCCTATATAACCTCCTCTATGCACCCCACATCCCATGACTCCCCTATATAACCTCCTCCATGCACCCCACATCTCATCACTCCCCTATATAACGTTCCTCCATGCACCCCACATCTCATGACTCCCATATATAACCTCCTCCATGTACCCCATATCCCATGACTCCCCTATATAACCTCCTCCATGTACCCCACATCTCATGACTCCCCTATATAACCTCCTCCATGTACCCCATATCCCATGACTCCCCTATATAACCTCCTCCATGTACCCCACATCTCATGACTCCCCTATATAACCTCCTCCATGTACCCCACATCTCATGACTCCCCTATATAACCTCCTCCATGTACCCCACATCTCATCACTCCCCTATATAACCTCCTCCATGCACCCCACATCCCATGACTCCCCTATATAACCTCCTCCATGTACCCCACATCCCATGACTCCCCTATATAACCTCCTCCATGCACCCCACATCTCATGACTCCCCTATATAACCTCCTCCATGTACCCCACATCTCATGACTCCCCTATATAACCACCTCTATGCACCCCACATCCCATGACTCCCCTATATAACCTCCTCCATGTACCCCACATCCCATGATTCCCCTATATAACCTCCTCCATGTACCCCACATCCCATGACTCCCCTATATAACCTCCTTTATGCACCCCACATCCCATGACTCCCCTATATAACCTCCTCCATGCACCCCACATCCCATGACTCCCCTATATAACCTCCTCTATGCACCCCACATCCCATGACTCCCCTATATAACCTCCTCCATGCACCCCACATCTCATGACTCCCCTATATAACCTCCTCTATGCACCCCACATCCCATGACTCCCCTATATAACCTCCTCCATGTACCCCACATCCCATGACTCCCCTATATAACCTCCTCTATGCACCCCACATCCCATGACTCCCCTATATAACCTCCTCCATGCACCCCACATCTCATCACTCCCCTATATAACGTTCCTCCATGCACCCCACATCTCATGACTCCCCTATATAACCTCCTCCATGTACCCCATATCCCATGACTCCCCTATATAACCTCCTCCATGTACCCCACATCTCATGACTCCCCTATATAACCTCCTCCATGTACCCCATATCCCATGACTCCCCTATATAACCTCCTCCATGTACCCCACATCTCATGACTCCCCTATATAACCTCCTCCATATACCCCATATCCCCATGACTCCCTATATAACCTCCTCCATGTACCCCACATCCCATGACTCCCCTATATAACCTCCTCTATGCACCCCACATCCCATGACTCCCCTATATAACCTCCTCCATGTACCCCACATCCCATGACTCCCCTATATAACCTCCTCTATGCACCCCACATCCCATGACTCCCCTATATAACCTCCTCCATGTACCCCACATCTCATCACTCCCCTATATAACGTTCCTCCATGCACCCCACATCTCATGACTCCCATATATAACCTCCTCCATGTACCCCATATCCCATGACTCCCCTATATAACCTCCTCCATGTACCCCACATCTCATGACTCCCCTATATAACCTCCTCCATGTACCCCATATCCCATGACTCCCCTATATAACCTCCTCCATGTACCCCACATCTCATGACTCCCCTATATAACCTCCTCGATGTACCCCACATCTCATGACTCCCCTATATAACCTCCTCCATGTACCCCATATCCCATGACTCCCCTATATAACCTCCTCCATGTACCCCACATCTCATGACTCCCCTATATAACCTCCTCCATGCACCCCACATCCCATGACTCCCCTATATAACCTCCTCCATGCACCCCACATCTCATGACTCCCCTATATAACCTCCTCTATGCACCCCACATCCCATGACTCCCCTATATAACCTCATCTATGCACCCCACATCCCATGACACCCCTATATAACCTCCTCCATGTACCCCACATCCCATGACTCCCCTATATAACCTCCTCCATGCACCCCACATCCCATGACTCCCCTATATAACCTCCTCCATGTACCCCACATCTCATGACTCCCCTATATAACCTCCTCTATGCACCCCACATCCCATGACTCCCCTATATAACCTCCTCCATGCACCCCACATCTCATCACTCCCCTATATAACGTTCCTCCATGCACCCCACATCTCATGACTCCCCTATATAACCTCCTCCATGTACCCCATATCCCATGACTCCCCTATATAACCTCCTCCATGTACCCCACATCTCATGACTCCCCTATATAACCTCCTCCATGTACCCCATATCCCATGACTCCCCTATATAACCTCCTCCATGTACCCCACATCTCATGACTCCCCTATATAACCTCCTCCATGTACCCCACATCTCATGACTCCCCTATATAACCTCCTCCATGTACCCCATATCCCCATGACTCCCCTATATAACCTCCTCCATGTACCCCACATCCCATGACTCCCCTATATAACCTCCTCCATGTACCCCACATCCCACGACTCCCCTATATAACCTCCTCCATGTACCCCACATCCCATGACTCCCCTATATAACCTCCTCCATGCACCCCACATCAAATGACACCCCTATATAACCTCCTCCATGCACCCCACATCAAATGACACCCCTATATAACCTCCTCTATGCACCCCACATCCCATGACTCCCCTATAAAACCTCCTCCATGTACCCCACATCCCATGACTCCCCTATATAACCTCCTCCATGTACCCCACATCTCATGACTCCCCTATATAACCTCCTCCATGTACCCCATATCCCATGACTCCCCTATATAACCTCCTCCATGTACCCCACATCCCATCACTCCCCTATAAAACCTCCTCCATGTACCCCACATCCCATGACTCCCCTATATAACCTCCTCCATGTACCCTACATCCCATGACACCCCTATATAACCTCCTCCATGTACCCCACATCTCATCACTCCCCTATATAACTTACTCCATGCACCCCACATCCCACGACTCCCCTATATAACCTCCATGTACCCCACATCCCACGACTCCCCTATATAACCTCCATGTACCCTACATCCCATGACACCCCTATATAACCTCCTCCATGTACCCCACATCTCATCACTCCCCTATATAACTTCCTCCATGTACCCCACATCCCATGACTCCCCTATATAACCTCCTCCATGTACCCCACATCCCACGACTCCCCTATATAACCTCCTCCATGTACCCCACATCCCATGACTCCCCTATATAACCTCCTCCATGCACCCCACATCAAATGACACCCCTATATAACCTCCTCCATGCACCCCACATCAAATGACACCCCTATATAACCTCCTCTATGCACCCCACATCCCATGACTCCCCTATAAAACCTCCTCCATGTACCCCACATCCCATGACTCCCCTATATAACCTCCTCCATGTACCCCACATCTCATGACTCCCCTATATAACCTCCTCCATGTACCCCATATCCCATGACTCCCCTATATAACCTCCTCCATGTACCCCACATCCCATCACTCCCCTATAAAACCTCCTCCATGTACCCCACATCCCATGACTCCCCTATATAACCTCCTCCATGTACCCTACATCCCATGACACCCCTATATAACCTCCTCCATGTACCCCACATCTCATCACTCCCCTATATAACTTCCTCCATGCACCCCACATCCCACGACTCCCCTATATAACCTCCATGTACCCCACATCCCACGACTCCCCTATATAACCTCCATGTACCCTACATCCCATGACACCCCTATATAACCTCCTCCATGTACCCCACATCTCATCACTCCCCTATATAACTTCCTCCATGCACCCCACATCCCATGACTCCCCTATATAACCTCCTCCATGTACCCCACATCCCATGACTCCCCTATATAACCTCCTCCATGTACCCCACATCCCATGACTCCCCTATATAACCTCCTCCATGCACCCCACATCCCACGACTCCCCTATATAACCTCCTCCATGTACCCCACATCCCATGACTCCCCTATATAACCTCCTCCATGCACCCCACATCTCATGACTCCCCTATATAACCTCCTCCATGTACCCCATATCCCATGACTCCCCTATATAACCTCCTCCATGTACCCCACATCTCATGACTCCCCTATATAACCTCCTCCATGTACCCCACATCTCATGACTCCCCTATATAACCTCCTCCATGTACCCCATATCCCATGACTCCCCTATATAACCTCCTCCATGTACCCCACATCTCATGACTCCCCTATATAACCTCCTCCATGTACCCCATATCCCCATGACTCCCCTATATAACCTCCTCCATGTACCCCACATCCCATGACTCCCCTATATAACCTCCTCCATGTACCCCACATCCCACGACTCCCCTATATAACCTCCTCCATGTACCCCACATCCCATGACTCCCCTATATAACCTCCTCCATGCACCCACATCAAATGACACCCCTATATAACCTCCTCCATGCACCCCACATCAAATGACACCCCTATATAACCTCCTCTATGCACCCCACATCCCATGACTCCCCTATAAAACCTCCTCCATGTACCCCACATCCCATGACTCCCCTATAAAACCTCCTCCATGCACCCCACATCAAATGCCACCCCTATATAACCTCCTCCATATACCCCACATCCCATGACTCCCCTATATAACCTCCTCTATGCACCCCACATCCCATCACTCCCCTATAAAACCTCCTCCATGTACCCCACATCCCATGACTCCCCAATAAAACCTCCTCCATGCACCCCACATCAAATGCCACCACTATATAACCTCCCCCATATACCCCACATCCCATGACTCCCCTATATAACCTCCTCTATGCACCCCACATCCCATGACTCCCCTATATAACCTCCTCCATGTACCCTACATCCCATGACACCCCTATATAACCTCCTCCATGTACCCCACATCTCATCACTCCCCTATATAACTTCCTCCATGCACCCCACATCCCACGACTGCCCTATATAACCTCCATGTACCCCACATCCCATGACTCCCCTATATAACCTCCTCCATATACCCCATATCCCATGACTCCCCTATATAACCTCCTCCATGTACCCCACATCACATGACTCCCCTATATAACCTCCTCCATGTACCCCACATCCCATGACTCCCCTATATAACCTCCTCCATGTACCCCACATCCCATGACTCCCCTATATAACCTCCTCCATGTACCCCACATCCCATGACTCCCCTATATAACCTCCTCCATGTACCCCACATCCCATCACTCCCCTATATAACCTCCTCCGTGTACCCCACATCCCATCACTCCCCTATATAACCTCCTCCGTGTACCCCACATCCCATGACTCCCCTATATAACCTCCTCCATGTACCCCACATCCCATGACTCCCCTATATAACCTCCTCCATGCACCCCACATCCCATGACTCCCCTATATAACCTCCTCCATGTACCCCATATCCCATGACTCCCCTATATAACCTCCTCCATGCACCCCACATCTCATGACTCCCCTATATAACCTCCTCCATACACCCCACATCCCATGACTCCCCTATATAACCTCCTCCATGTACCCCACATCCCATGACTCCCCTATATAACCTCCTCCATGTACCCCACATCTCATCACTCCCCTATATAACCTCCTCCATGTACCCCACATCTCATCACTCCCCTATATAACCTCCTCTATGCACCCCACATCCCATGACTCCCCTATATAACCTCCTCCATGCACCCCACATCTCATCACTCCCCTATATAACGTTCCTCCATGCACCCCACATCTCATGACTCCCCTATATAACCTCCTCCATGTACCCCATATCCCATGACTCCCCTATATAACCTCCTCCATGTACCCCACATCTCATGACTCCCCTATATAACCTCCTCCATGTACCCCATATCCCATGACTCCCCTATATAACCTCCTCCATGTACCCCACATCTCATGACTCCCCTATATAACCTCCTCCATGTACCCCACATCTCATGACTCCCCTATATAACCTCCTCCATGTACCCCATATCCCCATGACTGCCCTATATAACCTCCTCCATGTACCCCACATCCCATGACTCCCCTATATAACCTCCTCCATGTACCCCACATCCCACGACTCCCCTATATAACCTCCTCCATGTACCCCACATCCCATGACTCCCCTATATAACCTCCTCCATGCACCCCACATCAAATGACACCCCTATATAACCTCCTCCATGCACCCCACATCAAATGACACCCCTATATAACCTCCTCTATGCACCCCACATCCCATGACTCCCCTATAAAACCTCCTCCATGTACCCCACATCCCATGACTCCCCTATATAACCTCCTCCATGTACCCCACATCTCATGACTCCCCTATATAACCTCCTCCATGTACCCCATATCCCATGACTCCCCTATATAACCTCCTCCATGTACCCCACATCCCATCACTCCCCTATAAAACCTCCTACATGTACCCCACATCCCATGACTCCCCTATATAACCTCCTCCATGTACCCTACATCCCATGACACCCCTATATAACCTCCTCCATGTACCCCACATCTCATCACTCCCCTATATAACTTCCTCCATGCACCCCACATCCCACGACTCCCCTATATAACCTCCATGTACCCCACATCCCACAACTCCCCTATATAATCTCCATGTACCCTACATCCCATGACACCCCTATATAACCTCCTCCATGTACCCCACATCTCATCACTCCCCTATATAACTTCCTCCATGCACCCCACATCCCATGACTCCCCTATATAACCTCCTCCATGTACCCCACATCCCATGACTCCCCTATATAACCTCCTCCATGTACCCCACATCCCATGACTCCCCTATATAACCTCCTCCATGCACCCCACATCCCACGACTCCCCTATATAACCTCCTCCATGTACCCCACATCCCATGACTCCCCTATATAACCTCCTCCATGCACCCCACATCTCATGACTCCCCTATATAACCTCCTCCATGTACCCCATATCCCATGACTCCCCTATATAACCTCCTCCATGTACCCCACATCTCATGACTCCCCTATATAACCTCCTCCATGTACCCCACATCTCATGACTCCCCTATATAACCTCCTCCATGTACCCCATATCCCATGACTCCCCTATATAACCTCCTCCATGTACCCCACATCTCATGACTCCCCTATATAACCTCCTCCATGTACCCCATATCCCCATGACTCCCCTATATAACCTCCTCCATGTACCCCACATCCCATGACTCCCCTATATAACCTCCTCCATGTACCCCACATCCCACGACTCCCCTATATAACCTCCTCCATGTACCCCACATCCCATGACTCCCCTATATAACCTCCTCCATGCACCCACATCAAATGACACCCCTATATAACCTCCTCCATGCACCCCACATCAAATGACACCCCTATATAACCTCCTCTATGCACCCCACATCCCATGACTCCCCTATAAAACCTCCTCCATGTACCCCACATCCCATGACTCCCCTATAAAACCTCCTCCATGCACCCCACATCAAATGCCACCCCTATATAACCTCCTCCATATACCCCACATCCCATGACTCCCCTATATAACCTCCTCTATGCACCCCACATCCCATCACTCCCCTATAAAACCTCCTCCATGTACCCCACATCCCATGACTCCCCTATAAAACCTCCTCCATGCACCCCACATCAAATGCCACCCCTATATAACCTCCTCCATATACCCCACATCCCATGACTCCCCTATATAACCTCCTCTATGCACCCCACATCCCATGACTCCCCTATATAACCTCCTCCATGTACCCTACATCCCATGACACCCCTATATAACCTCCTCCATGTACCCCACATCTCATCACTCCCCTATATAACTTCCTCCATGCACCCCACATCCCACGACTGCCCTATATAACCTCCATGTACCCCACATCCCATGACTCCCCTATATAACCTCCTCCATATACCCCATATCCCATGACTCCCCTATATAACCTCCTCCATGAACCCAACATCACATGACTCCCCTATATAACCTCCTCCATGTACCCTACATCCCATGACTCCCCTATATAACCTCCTCCATGTACCCCACATCCCATGACTCCCCTATATAACCTCCTCCATGTACCCCACATCCCATGACTCCCCTATATAACCTCCTCCATGTACCCCACATCCCATCACTCCCCTATATAACCTCCTCCATGTACCCCACATCCCATCACTCCCCTATATAACCTCCTCCGTGTACCCCACATCCCATGACTCCCCTATATAACCTCCTCCATGTACCCCACATCCCATGACTCCCCTATATAACCTCCTCCATGCACCCCACATCCCATGACTCCCCTATATAACCTCCTCCATGTACCCCATATCCCATGACTCCCCTATATAACCTCCTCCATGTACCCCACATCCCATGACACCCCTATATAACCTCCTCCATGCACCCCACATCCCATGACTCCCCTATATAACCTCCTCCATGTACCCCACATCCCATGACTCCCCTATATAACCTCCTCCATGTACCCCACATCTCATCACTCCCCTATATAACCTCCTCCATGCACCCCACATCCCATGACTCCCCTATATAACCTCCATGTACCCCACATCCCATCACTCCCCTATATAACCTCCTCCATGTACCCCACATCCCACGACTCCCCTATATAACCTCCTCCATGTACCCCACATCCCATGACTCCCCTATATAACCTCCTCCATGCACCCACATCAAATGACACCCCTATATAACCTCCTCCATGCACCCCACATCAAATGACACCCCTATATAACCTCCTCTATGCACCCCACATCCCATGACTCCCCTATAAAACCTCCTCCATGTACCCCACATCCCATGACTCCCCTATAAAACCTCCTCCATGCACCCCACATCAAATGCCACCCCTATATAACCTCCTCCATATACCCCACATCCCATGACTCCCCTATATAACCTCCTCTATGCACCCCACATCCCATCACTCCCCTATAAAACCTCCTCCATGTACCCCACATCCCATGACTCCCCTATAAAACCTCCTCCATGCACCCCACATCAAATGCCACCCCTATATAACCTCCTCCATATACCCCACATCCCATGACTCCCCTATATAACCTCCTCTATGCACCCCACATCCCATGACTCCCCTATATAACCTCCTCCATATACCCCACATCCCATGACTCCCCTATATAACTTCCTCCATGCACCCCACATCCCACGACTGCCCTATATAACCTCCATGTACCCCACATCCCATGACTCCCCTATATAACCTCCTCCATATACCCCATATCCCATGACTCCCCTATATAACCTCCTCCATGTACCCCACATCACATGACTCCCCTATATAACCTCCTCCATGTACCCCACATCCCATGACTCCCCTATATAACCTCCTCCATGTACCCCACATCCCATGACTCCCCTATATAACCTCCTCCATGTACCCCACATCCCATGACTCCCCTATATAACCTCCTCCATGTACCCCACATCCCATCACTCCCCTATATAACCTCCTCCATGTACCCCACATCCCATCACTCCCCTATATAACCTCCTCCGTGTACCCCACATCCCATGACTCCCCTATATAACCTCCTCCATGTACCCCACATCCCATGACTCCCCTATATAACCTCCTCCATGCACCCCACATCCCATGACTCCCCTATATAACCTCCTCCATGTACCCCATATCCCATGACTCCCCTATATAACCTCCTCCATGTACCCCACATCCCATGACACCCCTATATAACCTCCTCCATGCACCCCACATCCCATGACTCCCCTATATAACCTCCTCCATGTACCCCACATCTCATCACTCCCCTATATAACCTCCTCCATGCACCCCACATCCCATCACTCCCCTATATAACCTCCTCCGTGTACCCCACATCCCATGACTCCCCTATATAACCTCCTCCATGTACCCCATATCCCATGACTCCCCTATATAACCTCCTCCATGCACCCCACATCCCATCACTCCCCTATATAACCTCCTCCGTGTACCCCACATCCCATCACTCCCCTATATAACCTCCTCCATGTACCCCACATCCCATGACTCCCCTATATAACCTCCTCCATGTACCCCACATCTCATCACTCCCCTATATAACCTCCTCCATGCACCCCACATCCCATCACTCCCCTATATAACCTCCTCCGTGTACCCCACATCCCATGACTCCCCTATATAACCTCCTCCATGTACCCCATATCCCATGACTCCCCTATATAACCTCCTCCATGCACCCCACATCCCATCACTCCCCTATATAACCTCCTCCGTGTACCCCACATCCCATGACTCCCCTATATAACCTCCTCCGTGTACCCCACATCCCATCACTCCCCTATATAACCTCCTCCGTGTACCCCACATCCCATGACTCCCCTATATAACCTCCTCCATGCACCCCACATCCCATCACTCCCCTATATAACCTCCTCCATGTACCCCACATCCCATGACTCCCCTATATAACCTCCTCCATGTACCCCACATCTCATCACTCCCCTATATAACCTCCTCCATGTACCCCACATCACATGACTCCCCTATATAACCTCCTCCATGTACCCCACATCCCATGACTCCCCTATATAACCTCCTCCATGTACCCCACATCCCATGACTCCCCTATATAACCTCCTCCATGTACCCCACATCCCATGACTCCCCTATATAACCTCCTCCATGTACCCCACATCCCATCACTCCCCTATATAACCTCCTCCATGTACCCCACATCCCATCACTCCCCTATATAACCTCCTCCGTGTACCCCACATCCCATGACTCCCCTATATAACCTCCTCCATGTACCCCACATCCCATGACTCCCCTATATAACCTCCTCCATGCACCCCACATCCCATGACTCCCCTATATAACCTCCTCCATGTACCCCATATCCCATGACTCCCCTATATAACCTCCTCCATGTACCCCACATCCCATGACACCCCTATATAACCTCCTCCATGCACCCCACATCCCATGACTCCCCTATATAACCTCCTCCATGTACCCCACATCTCATCACTCCCCTATATAACCTCCTCCATGCACCCCACATCCCATCACTCCCCTATATAACCTCCTCCGTGTACCCCACATCCCATGACTCCCCTATATAACCTCCTCCATGTACCCCATATCCCATGACTCCCCTATATAACCTCCTCCATGCACCCCACATCCCATCACTCCCCTATATAACCTCCTCCGTGTACCCCACATCCCATCACTCCCCTATATAACCTCCTCCATGTACCCCACATCCCATGACTCCCCTATATAACCTCCTCCATGTACCCCACATCTCATCACTCCCCTATATAACCTCCTCCATGCACCCCACATCCCATCACTCCCCTATATAACCTCCTCCGTGTACCCCACATCCCATGACTCCCCTATATAACCTCCTCCATGTACCCCATATCCCATGACTCCCCTATATAACCTCCTCCATGCACCCCACATCCCATCACTCCCCTATATAACCTCCTCCGTGTACCCCACATCCCATGACTCCCCTATATAACCTCCTCCGTGTACCCCACATCCCATCACTCCCCTATATAACCTCCTCCGTGTACCCCACATCCCATGACTCCCCTATATAACCTCCTCCATGCACCCCACATCCCATCACTCCCCTATATAACCTCCTCCGTGTACCCCACATCCCATCACTCCCCTATATAACCTCCTCCATGTACCCCACATCCCATGACTCCCCTATATAACCTCCTCCATGTACCCCACATCTCATCACTCCCCTATATAACCTCCTCCATGCACCCCACATCCCATCACTCCCCTATATAACCTCCTCCGTGTACCCCACATCCCATGACTCCCCTATATAACCTCCTCCATGCACCCCACATCCCATGACTCCCCTATATAACCTCCTCCATGTACCCCACATCTCATCACTCCCCTATATAACCTCCTCCATGTACCCCACATCTCATCACTCCCCTATATAACCTCCTCCATGTACCCCACATCCCATGACTCCCCTATATAACCTCCTCCATGTACCCCACATCTCATCACTCCCCTATATAACCTCCTCCATGCACCCCACATCCCATCACTCCCCTATATAACCTCCTCCGTGTACCCCACATCCCATGACTCCCCTATATAACCTCCTCCATGTACCCCATATCCCATGACTCCCCTATATAACCTCCTCCATGCACCCCACATCCCATCACTCCCCTATATAACCTCCTCCGTGTACCCCACATCCCATGACTCCCCTATATAACCTCCTCCGTGTACCCCACATCCCATCACTCCCCTATATAACCTCCTCCGTGTACCCCACATCCCATGACTCCCCTATATAACCTCCTCCATGCACCCCACATCCCATCACTCCCCTATATAACCTCCTCCGTGTACCCCACATCCCATCACTCCCCTATATAACCTCCTCCATGTACCCCACATCCCATGACTCCCCTATATAACCTCCTCCATGTACCCCACATCTCATCACTCCCCTATATAACCTCCTCCATGCACCCCACATCCCATCACTCCCCTATATAACCTCCTCCGTGTACCCCACATCCCATGACTCCCCTATATAACCTCCTCCATGTACCCCATATCCCATGACTCCCCTATATAACCTCCTCCATGCACCCCACATCCCATCACTCCCCTATATAACCTCCTCCGTGTACCCCACATCCCATGACTCCCCTATATAACCTCCTCCGTGTACCCCACATCCCATCACTCCCCTATATAACCTCCTCCATGTACCCCACATCCCATGACTCCCCTATATAACCTCCTCCGTGTACCCCACATCCCATGACTCCCCTATATAACCTCCTCCGTGTACCCCACATCCCATCACTCCCCTATATAACCTCCTCCATGTACCCCACATCCCATCACTCCCCTATATAACCTCCATGTACCCCACATCCCATCACTCCCCTATATAACCTCCTCCGTGTACCCCACATCCCATGACTCCCCTGTCTCCTCCCCACATCAGCCCATATCCCCAAACACTCACAGCAAACCACGCCCCAAGCTCGTCTGACCCCGCCCATAGCTTAAGGACCTTCCACGCCCCCTGTAGCTCCGCCCAAGCGCAACACTCGCTCTCCCCTGAGCGGCGCTACAGGATTTCCCCGGTCCGTCCGCAGACTCCGCACTGAGTGACAAAGAGAAAGGCTCGGGCCTGTAACACTCACACTTCGTGACATTCTCCCCCGCCCGCACTCACACACATTGGAACAACATCTCCTCCGCCCTCCCTCATTCCTACCGGGTCTTTTATCACTTCTTCTGCCATTTCTAACCCAACCGGAGCCTCTGGATGTCTCTCTGAGCGGCTCCCGAGGCACTTCCGGTAACAAGATGATCACTTCCGCTGCGCCTCATTCTGTGCAACACTGCGCATGCGCGTCCCTCGCTCAGTCTCACCTCAGGATTTCTCTGTGGATTCTGTGTAGAAATAGTTTCCTGTCTCTTTCTGCTTGTTTATCCCATTTTAATTCAATCACTTCTCTCTTATAGTGATTCAGTGATAAACAATAGGAGCAGCCCTTTGTACTCACTCCCACCTGAGATCCACAGTGTGTATCACTAGTTATTAATGACTTCATTTACATACATGGCGGCACAGAAATCAGTTCAGTCTGCAGCATCCATCTAAATGAATTGCTAATTAGTCGTAGCCTGTCAATTCCATGTCATTAGTTGTAATGGAGTGAGGTGGGAATTCCACTTTCCTGTCCTTCGCACGGCAGTGGGCCAATAAGGGGTTAATCACAGGAAGTCCAATACAAGTCCCCCGGGGCCCATCTCAGTTGTCCTGTGGAAGATGCCCCCAGGGGTGCTTCGCCAATGAGATACCCACTAGATACCAGGGGCAGCAAAAATGCTGCTCCTGGTACTTTAAGAGCGAATTTCTGGGGGAGGGGGGGGCTTGCTGCTGCCTCAGGCGGTGGAGGGGCCAGGATCGCCCCTGGATGCCCCTATACCAGAGCTGCTTCTCTCTCCCTCTGAGGCCCCTGGGACCTAGGGCTTTACCTGTTCAGTGTTCCAGGGGCTTCAGGCTTTTGTTGCCGACGGCACAATCAGTCACAATGTGATCACTGGAGGTAACGCATGCGCAATTAGACACCGAGTGCCCATGCACCTAATGGCGCCTTTCGATATCGCTACAGATTTGCGCATGCGCTTTATCGCGCTGGTTCAAAAGGACGCGCACATCACAGGTTAGTCTCTCACTGAAGTCATACAGACGGCCGTTCCTTTCTCTGGCCAGATATGTCACAGGCTGAGGATCTCTGTGTGCACCTGTTTTCTACACTTTTCCCACGTGTAACTGATATGGAGGTTAAAAACGCTGGGAGCCTTCTTTCTTTTTGAAATTTCCTCAAATTACTTGACAATATCATTTATTTTCCTCCAGACTCTCAATCATGAGCTGCAGACGCTCAGGCTCCAGGGGGTAAGGCACTAAGACATATAGGGGACATGAGGAATCCTTCCCCTGTTTGTCGCCTGTGACAACATCCAGCCCAGTTGCATGCTGGATATCGACCCGATATGCTGGGAACTCCAGTGCATCCCGGGGAGAAAGGGTTTATCTGACTTGGAGCCAAATGCACGGGGTCTCCAGAGAGAGAGCAGAGAGAGCCAGCGTGAGTAGCTGTAAGACTGTGAGGTACAGAGAAGAAGCTGCTGAATCTGGGAGATTGAGCCCAGCCTGACCCCTGCCAAGTTGCTGCAAACTCAGAAGGAGAAAGGGGCCATTAGTGAGATTGATCCTGCTGCAGAGCTGTGTGTGTGATCTCCAGTGTGAATTCCTCTGAGAGCCCCCGGTGAGTGAGCCACCCAAGGGAGGATACTGGCACGGATACAAGCGTGGGGCCCCATACTGAATACAGCTTTTAACCATTTACCTGCTACGAGGGAGCTGCTGCCAACTTCAAAAGGGAGAGGTACTTTTGGGGAACAAGGTAGCGCTACCTGGGGAATTAGAGCTCTGGGGAAGGGACAATCATTTGAACTGTGTGATTATTAACACCTTCCAGAGGATTGGGACTGTGATATTTACCAAGGACTGTGTAAAGCAACAGTTAAGCACCTAATAGTGGTTTAGGTAGTGTCCCACGTGTCCCCAGTGTAGGAGTGAAGTCTGTATTAGTTTGCCCTAGTGTTAAACTGTTTATATAAAGTTTTTATTTGCTCATTTGCAAACTGTGTGTTTTATTATTCCTAGTGGAACCCCCTGAGGTGTTTTCCTCAGTGTTCACTAGGTGGAGGCACTGCGCTGTAATTCCCAGTTCCCAGTACTTTTCATATGCAAAAGGGACTCAGGGCCCCTGGATTGCCAAGGGTAAATTGCTATTTAAAGAGACAATAACCAAATTAGTGTTACAGTTTTCCATTTTGATTGATTCAAACAACAAGCAGTGGTAAGTAATTATAATACCTTACTTTTTAGGAGTCCCCCCTTAAGAGAGGAATCTCAAAGAAGGAAGACTCCTCACGTGTGTGAGCCCACACTGTACTGAAATTCTGAAGTCTTCCTCCAAGGCAAGACACAGGGGCTCGCGCACCCTCAAGCAAACCCTTCGAAGTGGAGAGAGCAAATATTACTTTGAGGGTCTGCATGCCAGTGACGCAGCCAGAGAGCTCTACGGGCCGCCACACTAAGGCCCATGGCT
Source organism: Xenopus petersii (assembly GCA_038501925.1). Taxonomy (NCBI): domain Eukaryota; kingdom Metazoa; phylum Chordata; class Amphibia; order Anura; family Pipidae; genus Xenopus; species Xenopus petersii. The sequence goes on along the minus strand of CM076681.1, from coordinate 38,831 downwards.
TTGGCCGAGAGTCTAACGAGATCCATGGATGCTTCCGTGGAGAATTATTTTGCAGTTGTCTGTTCCAGATTTGATGGCTTGTTCCAGTATCTATCGCTTCCCCTATATGGGAAACACTGACTATGGATGCAAGCAGAACGGGGTGGGGAGCACACTTCAAACATTTCCAAAATTCTAGGGAAGTGGACACCCATGGAAAGCAAAAAATCCTCCAACTGGAGGGAACTGAAGGCCATTCTACTAGTGATCCTGCACTTCCAAAAACATCTCCGGAAAAAATCTATCCTGATCAAATCAGACAACCTAACCACAGTGAGTTACATAAACAACCAGGGAGGAACCAGATCCAAACAACTTTTGCACTTGACCAAAACTATTCTCGAATGGGCTCAAAAAATGCAGACAACTTCACAGCCTACATACCAGGGCCATCAAACTCTCTAGCGGATCTCCTAAGCAGGAAATTCCCGGCTATTGGGGAGTGGGAGTTGAATCAACAGGTTTACAACCTAATCTGCATAAAGTGGGGTCGCCCGTCCATGGATCTGATGGCTACCTTTCAGAACAAGAAGAATCCAGTGTTCTGCTCATGGGACAAGGACCCCAAAGCGACCTTCTGGGATGCCTTCTTCTTCAAATGGAACTTCCAATTAGCTTACATATTCCCTCCAATTTCAATGTTAGAAAAGACCGTCAAAAAAATTCAGGAGGACAAAGCCCAGGCCATCCTCATAGCCCCCTGGTGGCCGAGAAGACTCTGGTTCCCCCTTTTACTCCAGATGTCTCAAGATGTCCCTTCAGACTCCCTGTAACTCCGAACCTGTTGCACCAGGGATCTCTATTGCACCCAGATCCAGGGTACTGGGCCCTGACTGCATGGAAATTGAAAGGATAAAACTCAGAACCTCTAGATGACATACCGCTAAAAGTTCTGACATTGAAGACGGTCTTCCTACTTGTCATATCCTTGGCAAAAAGAGTAGGAGAACTATACGCTCTATCATCTGATGAAACTAAGATCCAGTTCCTTCACGATAAAGTCACTCCAAAAACTCGAAATAACTTCATTCCCAAGGCTGCCACAAAATTCCACATGTCTCAAGACATAGTGCTTCCTTCCTTTTTTGAGAATCCTAAGAATGAAGAAGAGAAAAGACTCTATAATCTCGATGTGGTGAGATGTCTAAAGCTCTATATACACAAGGTGTCAAGCTTCAGGAAATCTGAAAATCTTCTTCTTCTCTTCAGAGGTCGCCAGACGAGGCATGGGGGCTTCCAAAAAAGTGATCTCAGCATGGATCAAAGAATGCATTCTCATGGCCTACTCCTCTGACAGTACCTGGGCCATCACTCCACCAGAGGTATAGCGGCGTCTTGGGCCTTCCGTGCCCAAGTTCCAGCTGATGAGATCTGCAAAGCTGCTACCTGGAAAAACCTACACACTTTTTCAAAACACTACTGTTTTGATGTTTAAAAATCTAGCTGGAAGTGTCCTTTCAGCAACTGCAATAAAAGTTCCTGAGTAATCCCTCCCTATGTGTTCTGCTTTTTACATCCCCTTATTGGCCCACTGCCATGCTAAGGACAGGAAAACAGAAAATCTTAATATACTTACCGTGATTTTCATTTCCTGGACTGAAGCATGGTATGGGGGGTATTGTCTCCAGTCATTGAGATGGGCATTGGGGGACCCGGATGGACTTTAATTGTACTTCCTGTGCTGCCTTCCTGTGGGGGATTAACCCCTTATTGGCCCACTGCTATGCTTCAGTCCAGGAAATGAAAATCACGGTAAGTGTTCAGATTTTCTGTTTTCCACTTACTTACCCCTTCTGTCCTGTCAGTTACCCACCTAATATTACTCTCACCCCTTCTGTCCTCCCAGTTACCCACCTAATATTCCTCTCACCCCTTCTGTCCTCTCAGTTACCCACCTAATATTCCCCACACCCTCCAGTTACCCACCTAATATTCCTCTCAACCCTTCTGTCCTTCCAGTTGCCCACCTAATATTCCTCTCACCCCTTCTGTCCTCTCAGTTACCCACCTAATATTCCCCACACCCTCCAGTTACCCACCTAATATTCCTCTCAACCCTTCTGTCCTTACAGTTACCCACCTAATATTCCCCTCACCCTTCTGTCCTTCCAGTTACTCACCTAATATTCTCCACACCCTCCAGTTACCCACCTAATATTCTCCACACCCTCCAGTTACCCACCTAATATTCCCCTTACCCCTTCTGTCCTTTCAATTACCCACCTAATATTCCCCTCACCCCTTCTGTCCTTCCAGTTACCCACCTAATATTCCTCTCACCCCTTCTGTCCTCCCAGTTACCCACCTAATATTCCTCTAACCCATTCTGTCCTCCCAGTTACCCACCTAATATTCCCCTCACCCCTTCTGTCCTTCCAGTTACCCAGCTAATATTCCTCTCACCCCTTCCGTCCTTCCAGTTACCCACCTAATATTCCTCTCACCCCTTCTGTCCTCCCAGTTACCCACCTAATATTCCCCTCAACCCCTCTGTCCTCCCAGTTACCCACCTAATATTCCCATCACCCCTTCTGTCCTCTCAGTTACCCACCTAATATTCCCCACACTCTCCAGTTACCCACCTAATATTCCCCTCACCCCTTCTGTCCTTCCAGTTACCCACCTAATATTCCTCTCACCCCTTCTGTCCTCCCAGTTACCCACCTAATATTCCTCTAACCCATTCTGTCCTCCCAGTTACCCACCTAATATTCCCCTCACCCCTTCTGTCCTTCCAGTTGCCCACCTAATATTCCTCTCACCCCTTCTGTCCTCCCAGTTACCCACCTAATATTCCCCTCAACCCCTCTGTCCTCCCAGTTACCCACCTAATATTCCCATCACCCCTTCTGTCCTCTCAGTTACCCACCTAATATTCCTCTCACCCCTTCTGTCCTCTCAGTTACCCACCTAATATTCCTCTCACCCTTCTGTCCTCTCAGTTACCCACCTAATATTCCCCTCACCCCTTCTGTCCTTTCAGTTGCCCACCTAATATTCCTCTCACCCCTTCTGTCCTTACAGTTACCCACCTAATATTCCCCTCACCCTTCTGTCCTTCCAGTTACCCACCTAATATTCTCCACACCCTCCAGTGACCCACCTAATATTCTCCACACACTCCAGTTACCCACCTAATATTCTCCACACACTCCAGTTACCCACCTAATATTCTCCACACCCTCCAGTTACCCACCTAATATTCCCCTCACCCCTTCTGTCCTTCCAGTTGCCCACCTAATATTCCTCTCACCCCTTCTGTCCTCCCAGTTACCCACCTAATATTCCTCTCACCCCTTCTGTCCTCTCAGTTACCCACCTAATATTCCTCTCACCCCTTCTGTCCTCTCAGTTACCCACCTAATATTCTCCACACCCTCCAGTTACCCACCTAATATTCCCCTCACCCCTTCTGTCCTTCCAGTTGCCCACCTAATATTCCTCTCACCCCTTCTGTCCTTCCAGTTGCCCACCTAATATTCCTCTCACCCCTTCTGTCCTCCCAGTTACCCACCTAATATTCCTCTCACCCCTTCTGTCCTCTCAGTTACCCACCTAATATTCCTCTCACCCCTTCTGTCCTCTCAGTTACCCACCTAATATTCCCCTCAACCCCTCTGTCCTCCCAGTTACCCACCTAATATTCCTCTCACCCCTTCTGTCCTCTCAGTTACCCACCTAATATTCCTCTCACCCCTTCTGTCCTCTCAGTTACCCACCTAATATTCCCCACACCCTCCAGTTACCCACCTAATATTCCCCTCACCCCTTCTGTCCTTCCAGTTACTTACGTAATATTCCTCTCACCCCTTCTGTCCTCTGTTACCCACCTAATATTCCTCTCACCCCTTCTGTCCTGTCAGTTACCCACCTAATATTCCTCTCACCCCTTCTGGTCAGTTTCACTAGCGAAATCCCTGTGGCAGTACTGGGGAGAGGTCACTAGCATTAGCCACTTTGCTCTTTAGTAAATTTGCCCCTTGGTCTGTCAGCAGCTTTAATCAGCCCGTGTATGGGGGCATTAAGATCAAGTGTAGTAGTTTTGGAGAAACATTTGATCATCTAGGCCTGGGGTGTAGTTCATGAAAGTCTGGGAATTGTGCCCCTACGGGGGGTTCCTGACTCACAACTGGGTCCGGCACATCTGTACGATGCAATTTCAAGCTTTTATGTTGCTTTTATTCTCTGCTGCAGCCTTCTGACCAGCGACATCATTTTTATATTTGGCCACAGCCATTTGGTATGCTTTTAGCATTTTTTATGGTTTTTATATGTAAACCTTTAAATGGATCTTTTCCACGGGTTCTGGGGGCACATTGAGTTTGGGCTCTGCCTCAGGCCAATGATTTGGTGCCCTGGGGGAAGCTTCAGTGGAACCTGGGGTAACGTGACTGTCCCTCGCTATGACCCTTCTCCATGTCTGTGCCTTTTGTGTGTGGGGGGGTGGGGTAGGGGTCGTGGATGCAGCTGCAGGTAGGGGAGGGAACCCCTGCCCACTGCCATGTTCCAGTCCAGGAAATGGAAATCACAGTAAGTGTGTATAAGATTTTCTGTTTTCCTGTACTTACTCATGGCAGAGGGCAATTAAAGGGATGTACAAAGCAAACACATAGGGAGGGATTACTTTGAAACTTTTATTGACGCTGCTGAAAGGACACTGCGCCCAAAACCGCCTAAATTATTGGAATACACGTCAAAGCAGTAGTCTTTAGAGAAGGTATGTAGAGATTTCCATGTACCTTCTCTACATATGTTGTCTGCTGATACTTGGGCATGGAGGGCCCAAGATGCTGCTATCCCTCTGGTGGAGTGTGCTTTAAGAGTAGACGGCCCAGGTACTGTCTGAGAGGAGTAAACCATTTGTATGCATTCTTTGATCCATTGAGAGATTTTTTGGAGGCCCTCTTCTTGATCCTCTGTGAAGCAGGATGAGGCTGTCAGATTGTCTGAAGCTTGCCACCCTTTGTAGATGGGTTGAAAGGTACCTTACTACATCAAGGTGATGGAGTCTATTTTCTTCTTCGTTTTGAGGGTTGTCAAAGAAGGTCGGGAGCACTATGTCCTGAGACATGTGAAATTTTGTAGCTACCATAGGAACATAGTTGTCCTGGGTTTTGAGGATGACTTTATCATGAAGGAAAAAAATCTTGTTTTCCCTAGCTGAGAGTGCATGTAGTTCTCCTACTGTTCTTGCTGAAGATATGGCCAGAAGGAATGTGATTTTCATCATGAGGTTCTTCAGAGGGATGTCCTCTATAGGTTCGATGGGTGTTTTAGTGTGAGCCTCCAATACTAAGGAGAGGTCCCAGGGAGGAACTGTGTCTTTTACTTGAGGACGCATTCTGGCTAGAGCCTTAAATAATTTCCTTATCAGAGGGGAGGATGACCATTGTTTGTCCATGTGGAGATTGCTGATACCTGACTGTGACGAAACTGGGGGGTAGTTCCGTTCACCAGGTGTACTAAGTGGGCAAAAATAAAAAGAAGACTATAAAAATTACTAATACTCCCAGGCTAATCCAAAGAGGCCTACTCTACATTCACCTCTGCAACAGGCATAACTCAAAACCAGCATGAATGCATCCAGGTCCTCTGACCCCACGGATGGTGCTTCACTGGATCTCCCTGAGTTGCCCCAAAACTTTAGAAAGAGCCACAGCGCTTGGGTAGCATGTGACCACCTGGTGATTAATATGTCCACTCACCTACACCCCAAATCCTGTCTGGGCCCACTGAGCTCCTATAAACCTGTAGGTCTCAGAGGTTCCAGACAGCCTAGGGCCCCACTACAAATTAACAATGTAAGCAAAGTTACTATGCAAACCCCAAAAAGGATAAAAATGCAGGTACTTTTCATCAGCCAAGCCAGTTGAGTTATTAATTGGAATTTAATAGGAGAAGTTCACAGCACACAATATTTACAAATAGCAATATATATAATACACATACAGCACAGTAAAGAAAAGGTGAAAATGTTCAAAAAAACGACCACTTACATCCCTTTTGTAAGAAACTGTAAATGGCCTCCAAGGAAGAAGAGGTTTAGCTTAATCCTGGTTTCGGAGATCCAGGGAATCCTTGCACAACTTGTTGACTGGGTTGCTTCCTCTGCATAGACTAACTTGGGCGAGGCTGCGCAATGGTTTTCCCAAAAGCAGGGGCACATTCCTAAGGATAATTGACAAGTCCCTGAGCCACTCAGATGGGGCTATACTAGGCTATCAGGACCATTTCGCCCATCAGCCAATCACCTTCACTGCCTGAAGTTAAGCCAAAACCCACACGGTCCTCAGAGAACAAAGGAAATATGGCTCCCTGGTGGATATACATAAACGCCTATGGGGGGGGGAGTGGGACACAGGGAGAGACAGGGGTCTGCTTGCAGCAAAGGACCATAAAACAGCAGGAGGTAATAAACCTGCACAGAGCCTGCAATGTCTAACCCCCCTTAAAATACACACAAAAGAAATATAAATTGTCACACTGACAAGAATTTCTCCCAGATCTTACTGTATTTGGTAGAGGTGGACATTTTCCTGGATGCTATTAAGGTTTTATAGCTCCATCAGAGAGACCTTTCCCCTGCAGTTTTATCCTTTCAGATTCCAGGTAGTCAGGGCCCAGGCCCTGGATGTAGGAAGGATCCCTGGTGTAACAGGCAGGGCCGCCATTAGAAATCACGGGGCCCCGTACAACAAAATTTTTGGGGCCCCCTGGGCCCCGCCCACACTGACGACCAAGCTCCACCCCATTTCCCACTCCACATCGCAGTTAAAAGACCACACAGACATCAGCGCTAAAAAAGTAACCCCCCCCCACACAAGTTGTAAAAAGCTATTGATGGTCAGGGCCCCCTTATAAAAAATTGGGGCCCCAAAAAAAAAAAAATTAAAAATTTTTTTTTTAAAAAAAAAACATTGGTGGCAGGGGCCCCCTTACAAGTTAAAAACAAATTGGGGCCCCAAAAAAAAATTAAAAAAAAAAACATTGGCGTCAGGGGCCCCCTTATAAGTTAAAAACAAATTGGGGCCCCAAAAAAAAATTTAAAAAAAAAAAAAAATTTTTTGAAAAAAAAAAAAAACATTGGCGGCAGGGGCCCCCTTATAAGTTAAAAACAAATTGGGGCCCCAAAAAAAAATTTGAAAAAAAAAAAAAACATTGGCGGCAGGGGCCCCCTTACAAGTTAAAAACAAATTGGGGCCCCAAAAAAAAATTAAAAAAAAAAAAAAATTTTTTGAAAAAAAAAAAAACATTGGCGGCAGGGGCCCCCTTATAAGTTAAAAACAAATTGGGGCCCCAAAAAAAAATTTGAAAAAAAAAAAAAATTTTTTTGAAAAAAAAAAAAAAAACATTGGCGGCAGGGGCCCCCTTACAAGTTAAAAACAAATTGGGGCCCCAAAAAAAATTTAAAAAAAAAAAAAATTTTTTTGAAAAAAAAAAAAAAACATTGGCGTCAGGGGCCCCTTACGAGTTAAAAAAAAAATTGGGGCCCCAAAAAAACATGTTTTAAAAAAAAAGATTGGTTGCAGGGGCCTATAGAATATTAAAATAATACATTGGTGGCCAGGAGATTAAAAAAAAAAAAATACACAAACTGGTGTTCAGTAGAATTGAACTCACGGCTTCAGTACTTCAACTTCACCTCCTTTCGTGACTTCGGGTCTTTTCACTGCTTCAGGACTTCGGCTTCGGCTGTTTTCGTGACTTCGGGTCTTTGCGCTGCTTCAGGACTTCGGCTTCGGCTGTTTTCGTGACTTCGGGTCTTTTCGGCGCTTCGTGACTTCGGCTTTTTCCGTGACTTCGGGTCTTTTCGGCGCATCGGCTTCGGCTTTTCGGCACTTCCGCATTCGGCAGCACAGAGGCAAGACGTACGGCTCGGGCGCTCGTAAGGGGGGCCCGGATCTTCAAAAAATGCAGCGCTGCCGGGCCCCCCTTCATGCCCGGGCCCGGTACGCTTGTCCCCCCTGTCCCCCCCTGATGGCGGCCCTGGTAACAGGGTTGGAGTTACAGGGAGTCTGAATGGCTCTTTTTGAGACATCTGGAAGATGAGTGGAAATCATGGTCTCCTTGGCCACCAAGGTGTTATGAGGATTATATGAGCTTTGTCCTTTTTTATTCTCTTGATGGTTCTTGTTATCATGGATATCGGAGGGAATATGTATGCTTGATGAAAATTCCATTGGAAGGAGAATGCATCCTATAGAGTTGCTCTGGGATCCTTCTGCCAGGAACAGAACACTTGACTTTTCTTGTTCTGGAATGTCGCCATCAAGTCTATTGACATGTGGCCCCATCTTTCGCAGATTTGGCCGGAAATTTCTTGCTGAGGTGATCTGCTATGGAGTCCGAGGGGCCTGGAATGTAAGAAGCTTACACCTTCTTCTGAGCCCATTCGAAAATAGTTGTGGTCAAGGTTGACAATTGTCTGGATCTGGTTCCTCCCTGATTGTTTATGTAGCTTACTGTAGTTAGGCTGTCTGATTTTATCAGGATGTGCTTGTTCTTGAGGTGCCTCTGGAAGTGAATTATTGCCTGAAGTATAACCTTCAGTTCCCTCCAGATGGAGGAATTTTTGCTTTCTGTGTATGTCCACTTCCCCTGTATCTGAAGGTGTTTGAAGTGGGCTCCCCATCCTGTTTGGCTTGCATCTGTTGTCAAAGTCTCCCAGTTTAGGGAAGCTGGATACTAGAACTTCCAGGTTCTGTCTCTTGAGCCACCAGGATAGTTGAGATATGGTGGCCCGGCCATTTTACCATCCATCTATAGTGGACATGAGTTACCCTAAGATTTGTTGAAATATCCTGGCAGTCATAATGGGGTGATGAGAAAGGTTTTCTACTTGGTGTATGATATCTGAGATCCTTTCTTGTGGGAGCCTGACATGGAGTTCCTTGGAGTTGATTATCACTCCTAAAAAATAATTTCTTCAGTTGGCTCTAGTTGGGATTTTTCCCAGTTAATCAATTATCCCCATTCCTCCAGGTGTTCAGGACGATTGTCAGGTGTTGTACGAGAAGTTTTCTTGAGGGTGCCTTCATTAGCATATCGACGAGATATGTGAAGTTCTGTATTCCCTTGAGCCTTAAGAAAGCTATCATGGGGGCTAGTACTTTTGTGAAGACCCTTGGAGCAGTGGCCAGTCCAAACGGGAGGACTTGGTATTGGTAGTGTTTGCCCAGGATCATGAACCTCAGGAATTTTTTGTGTGCTTCCCAAACTGGGATGTGTAAATATGCGTTTTGAATGTTTATCTTTAACATCCAGTTTCGAGGGCTTATAAATCGACTTATGGATCTCAGGGTTTCTCAGGATTTTCTTTAATATTGCCACTGCTCCAGGTGACCTTGTTTTTTCCGAAGACATAAAGAAACTTGTGGGGTAAGTCTGAAGGTCTAATGTGCAGCCTTCATTTAGGATCTTCAGTACCCATGCATCTGACATGTTGATCCCACACTGTCTTGAATTCCTTTAACCTTCCTCCAAGGCAAGACAGGGGGGCTCGCGTACCCTCATGCTGATTTCTTTTTGGATTTAAAATCCCTTTTCCTTTGTCCCTGGGCTCTTGCCCTCCAAGGTTGTCTGGAGAAGGGCTTTCCAGGCCTGTATTGTTAGCCTCTTGTTTGGGATTTTTCCTAAAGTGTCTCTTTTCTCTTTTGTCCTGTGACAGAAATGCTGACTTCCCAGCCAAAGCTTTAGATATAATGTTGCTCTTCAAAGGGGAGTGAGCAGAGATTATGTTTGCTTTGCGGGTTGGCGTGCTAATGGTGTAACCAGAGGGCTCTGCGAGCTGCTATGGTGAGTCTCATGTTTTTGGCAGAGAATCTGTCTAGATCCATGGATGCCTCAGTCAGGGCCGAAACTAGGGGTAGGCAGAGTAGGCACGTGCCTAGGGCACAAAGCTGGTAGGGCGCCAGGCACGTACCTCCTCTGTCGCCTACCCCAAGTCCGGTTCCCTTCTCTGCCCGACTATGCATTTTTCGCGCTTTGTGCATGCGCACAAGTGCAAATTTGCGCATGCGCACACTACACAGGCACACACGACTGCCGGGCCTGCCTAGGGCGCCTGCCCAGCGTGGCCCGGCAATGGCCTCAGTAGTGAACTCGTTCACAGTTTTAATGTCTTGAACCATTTTGATCGATTCTTTTCTTCATTAACTGGTAGGGTGGTACATCTGGCTACTCTGGTTATTGCTGCATCCACTTTGGGGGCAGTCAGCCAAAATTTAAAGTCATCTTCATCAAATGGATACATTTTTTTGATTCTTCTGGAAAACCCTATTTTCTTATCAGGCATTTTCCATTCTTCTATGATGGTATCTTTAATTACCATATGGACTGGGAATTTTGCACCTTTTTTAACCGATTTCAACATTCTATCATGTTTCGGGTTGTGTCTTCGGGTGTATCTAGATCCAGGGAGATTCTCATTGCTTTAATAAGAGGGTCTAGGTAATCTGGGTTAAAGGAGCATGTGTCTTGCACTTATGCTACTGATTGTGAAAGTTCCCCTTCAGATACACTGGAGTAATGTGAGGGCTCCCTTTTCCTGTGGGGCCTATAGCTGGTGTCTGCAGTTGAAGGAGGTGACTTCGATCTGTTGTCTATATTCAGTAGTACTTTCTCTGTAACTTGATTAACCATGTAAGTAGGGTTGCCACCTTTTCTGGAAAAAAATACCGGCCTTCCTATATATTTATCTTTTTTTTCCTATTTGTAACATTGGGATCAACCTTCATTTTTACCAGCCAGGTGGCAACCCTACATGTAACACATAGATTGTTTGATAGTAGTTTGCATCCAATCTGTCATGTTCGGCACCCTATATCCAGAACATATGCTAGGCTCCCTGGTCTCGGCTCTTGCTTCTGCCTTTAACAGCCGCCTTTCATCTCGGGAGGAGCCCTCGGCTAATTGGATGCCACCAGGTCTAACTAAGAGAAGAGCAAAGCTACAGGTTCTGGACTAGCAAAGGGGCATGATTGTCTCACCAAGGATACTGGATGGAAGAACACCACTAGGAAGGCAGGCCAGACAAAGCAGCGTGGAGCAGGCAGGCAGGGCCAGCACAAGCAGAGTTAGAATAGTCACACAGGCCAGAATCAGGATTGGAGAGCATAGAATAAACAGCCAGACAAGGGTCAGGATACAGAGTTTAGAATAGTCGGGCAAATCAAGGGTCAATAACCAGAGGATCAATAGGAATCACAAAGGAATAGCATCTAATTGAACGGGCAATGTGTTAATTTCAAAAGCCCCTTTAAATACATTAGAATCTCGTGCCATTTGGCAATGACGCCATCACACGGTCACATTAACCCAGAAGCGCGAGGCCGCGTGCACCATAGAGGAACCGGCGCTGGAAGGGTTCAGACGCATGTGGTGGGCGTCCCACCGAAGGCGCGTTGCTCGCCCCGCATGCCAACAAGTGGACCACTAGACCACCAGGGTAACTATTTGTTACACTACCCACCCTCGAGGAGGGGCCACTGGACCCTCAAGCTTACCAGGAGACCTGGGATGGAACTGTCTCCTAAGGTGGTCAACCCTGACATCGGATTTGGTCCGATTCCTTACCAACACTGGAGGGAAGCAAGATTGCTGGTGGACCAGTATAGCGGGTTTCAACACAGAAACATGAAACAAGTTAGATAATTTAAACACATCAGGTAACTTGAGACAGACAGAGGTTGGGTTCACAATCTCCACAATAGGATATGGACCAATAAATCTAGGCCCCCCGCTTAAGAAGTGGAATTTTAAGCTTGATATTCCCTGTGGTCAACCAAACTAAGTCCCCAACCCGATATTTGGGTACCTCCCAGAGTGGATGTTACTGCCAAAATGGAATTTTGTACCCCAGAACAAGACATAGAACAATGCTCAACAGAAGGTAGTTTCTCTAGAGAAGCAACTGCCACCATTAGAGTGGAAGCTAGACATGAGTCTTTGTACTTAGAACCCCACCGGATAACCTCCCCAGTTACCCAATCAATGTGGGGATTGTGTACCTGTAGCCAAGGTAACCCCAGTATTAATGGGGACGAAGAATCATCAACGTGAAAAGCTAATTTTTCACAATGTATATTGTTAATACACATGGACAATGTCTTGGAATTTTGGGTTACTAGACCTGACCTGAGTGGGCTCTGATTAATAGCAGAAACTCTCATAGGAGGTGTAAGGGTGGTAAGGGGAACATTATACCTTTCTGTGAAGGCAGCATCTAAAAAATTTCCCCCACCCCCACAATCCACCAAGGCTGACACTTGAACTGAACCCCCAGGCCAAGACAAAACGACAGGTACTAAGTTTTTTGAGGAAATTGGGGAGAGGAAATCTACCGAAATGGAGCTCCCCTTCCCCATTTAGGTTTTGAGGTTTTCCAGGCCTCTTGGGAAAATTTTTAAGGAAATTACCCTTATCCCCACAATATATGCACAGACCCAGGGATCACCTTCAGGCCCTTTCCTCAGGGGACAAGCGTGTAGCCCCCAATTGCATGGGTTCCCCCTGAGGGTTAGGAATTGAGGGTGTTGATGATTTGGTATATCACATATAATAGGGAAAAATGTACCCCCTTCAGCCCGCCTTTCTCTTTGCCTCCTATCAATTTGGATGGCTAACTTCATAAGATCATCCAAAGTGGATGAAGGAGGGTAATTAACCAGGCTGTCTTTGACAGAGCTAGAAAGCCCCATCCGGGATTGACTAAGAAGAGCTGTATCATTCCACCCCGTCTCAACTGACCAGCGGCAGAATTCAGTACAATACTTCTCAATTACTCTTTTCCCTTGATGGAGTTTACGAATAGCGGAATCGGCAGAGCTAGCACGATCCGGGTCATCGTATAACATGGCCATGGTAGCAAAAAATGCTTCTAGGGATAGACGAGCAGGGTCAGAGGGGGTAATCTTAGTGCCCAGACTTGTGGGTCACCTTGTAGTAAGGTCTTATCCCCACTAAACTTATCAGGGAAGGGGATTTTTGGGTCATGGGAAAAACCTCTATTACCCGGAGTACATGACAGGGAAGACCCTTCAGGATTTACAATAGCGGATTGCTGAACTGTATCGAGCCTTCCGGAGAGGGAACGCAGTCCTTGGATGATGTAGTCCTGTTTCCCCTCTTGTCCCTCCAGGCACTGAAGGAGGGTCGAGTAGAGCAGTTCAGTGGTTTGTGGAATAGCAGGAGCTTCTTTCATTTTCTTCCATCTCATGGGCCCATTGTACTGTCACGTTCAGCACCCTAAATCCAGAACAAGTGCTAGGCTCCCTGGTCTTGGCTCTTACTTCTGCCTTTAACAGCCACCTTTCAACTCGGGAGGAGCCCTCGGCTAATCGGATGCCACCAGGTCTTACTAAGAGATGAGCAAAGCTACAGGTTCTGGATGAGCAAAGGGGCACAACCAAGTATACTGGTGATGATACGTGATGACGTCATCATGCCGGCGCATAAACCCGGTAACTCGTGGCCGCCCGCACCATAGAGGAACCGGTGCTGGAAGGGTTCCGACACATGTGGGGGGCGTCCCCACTGAAGGCACGTCGTTTGCCCCCGCATGCCACTAGACTGGACCACTAGACCACCAGGGTAACTATTCGTTACACAATCCTTTAGGTTCAGTAGTTCAGGGTGGGGGCCTGCTGCTTCATGGAGGCACCTCTCACATAGGGGCAAATTCACTAAACGATGAAGCACCTAACGCTAGCGTGAATTCGTCAGCGTATCGCATTTTCGTTAATTTGCCGATTCACTTACGGACGCTGGCGTAATTTCGCTAGTGTTACTTCGCACCCTTACGCCTGGCGAATTTGCGCAACAGACGTAACTATGCAAAGTCACTGACGCACAAATTATTCTGAACGCTACCTTTTGCGCCAGACTTCCTTCGCCACCTCAGACCAGGTGAAGTGCAATAGAGTAGAAAGGGATTGCTTCAAAAAAAGTTAAAAAAATGTCTAAGTCCCAAAAATGCTGGCGTTTTTTCTTTTTTTATGGGTGATAGGCTGAAAAAGATCGAAAACATTTTTGGGGCTCCCCTCCTTCCCCCCTACATTTCCTAACTCATGGCAACTTAACTATACAGTGGGCACATGTGTAGGGCAAAATAAAAATTGTATTTGCTGTTTTGAAGGTTTCCCAGGCTTGTGTAGTGATACTACATATTCCTCCATTGTAACTTCAATTTGGCGCCGTATGCAAATTAAGCATCACTAGCGTAACTTCGCTTCGTAACTCCTTTTGATATTTCCTTATTTGGAAGCTCTCTTTGGTGCAATTACCTCCTGGAGCCTGAGCGTCTGCAGCTCATAACAGACATTCTGGAATAAACAAAATAATGGCAGTCATGAGTGTAGCAAACAATTGACTGTAAGGCTCCATGCATTTTCAGCCCTTTCAGTATAACTTACACCTGGGCTGATTTGTGAGTTCAGGGGCACTCAGAGGTTTGGCCGTTTGTGCAGGTCTGCAGCTCAAAGAAGTCGCGCATAGTTGCATAGACCGTCTGCGCCATTTTGGAGAGGGGCGCATGCGCTACCTTTCAATGGCATCATTGCGGCTAATTGTGGCGGAGGCAGCAAAAGGCCCTGAAGCAACCGGCTTCCCCCTGGGACACTCACAAGGTGAGAACCTCGGCCCCATGTGCTTTAGTAGGAGAGAGAGCAGCTCCTCTGGTATAGGGGGTATCCTTGCGTCAGGAGAATTGAGATGGGCATGGACGGGGACCCGGAAGTACTTTTATTCTAATCCTGTGACTTCCTATGTCAGGAGGTTTAACCCTTTAATTAGCCACTGCCATGAGTAAGTACAGGAAATGATTGTTTCACAGGTGGCATTCTGCACATGTCTCAAGCTTTCCCTGCAGGTTGTGCTTATGCTTCAGGCAGATAGCGAGAGCTTTAAATGTGCGCATGCGCAATGCTTATGTCCCGCCTCTAACAAAGCTGCGAGCATGGGTATTGAACAGTCCTGCCATCAGTGCTCCTCTGTGCATGCCTGTTTGGCTGCGCTGTCTCATCTCATGGGCATTGCTGTGTTTCACCAGCTGGGAATAGCTGGAGCTTGGGTCTGGGGAAGGGGCATTCCAGGACCTTTTTGGCTTGGTCGGTGCTGCTTCATCACTGTGCGTCTGCTAATGGTGTGTGACGTATCTGGTGATGTATTAGGGATGTAAGTGGCAGTTGCAGAGTCTCCTCAGCTTCCAGACAAACATGGTGGCCCCCTGCACTCTGAAGAAGACCAAGTTTGACCTGAAGATCATCCAGTTGTACCTGCTGAAGGTCAGTGAGAGGCAGGAGCTGCTGAACATCCCAGTGGAGGAGCTGGACGAGCACCTGGCAAACTTCATTGGCTCATACAGCAAGCAGGGCGGCTCGGAATATGAAGCCAGCAGCCGGCATCCTGGGAAGCCTGGACCAACACTTTGAGAAATCAAACTACCCCTATGCCATCTACCACTCCCGTGATACCGAGTTCCTCAAGATGGTGAAAGCCATGAAGGAGAAACAGAGTTACCTGAAGAAAATCAGGAAAGGAAACCTCCCTCATCATATAGAACCACTGACCATCAGCAATCCCACCACCCTCTTGCACATGCTCTTCTTTAACATTGGCCTCCACTTGAGCCTCCGGGCTATGGAACAGCACAGCCTAATATGGGGCAAAATTGTCCTCAAAGCTCACTCCCAGGGCAGGAGGTACCTGGAGTACATGAAAAAGCTTTTCCCAGGCAGGAATTCAGGGAAACTGCACCCGTCTGAGACCAGAAGATGCAGATTTACGAGAGCCCCACACAGCCAGACCGGGATGTAGTGAGGGTTACAAGAAGTATTCACTGGAGAGGCCAGAGAAGGTGCAACTCAAGGAAGCCCCCTTCTATCTGACCCCCCCCCAGTCCGACTGCAGGCCTGCTATGCCTGCTGGTATAAAAGCCTGCCCATGGGGAGAACAGGATCTGGAGTAGTATAAAAAACTTAAAAGCATCGGCACAGTTGACTCCTCAGAAAAGAATCATAAGCCACATTTCCTTGAAGTCTCTGTGAGCCAAAAGTCTGGAATTAAATGGGTCAAGGAACAAGGACGTGAATAATAAAGGCTGGAAAGTGCTGCACGCACCTGAGCAGGTTACTCATAGTACATTCCTTGTACTGGGCAACAAGCAGTCAGAGTGAGGGTCAGTTATCAAAACTGGTCAACTTTTCCCGTGGGTAGTCACTCATGGCAACAAATTAAATTGTTGCATTCATTGTTCTACCTGCAGCTGACTGAAAAAAAGCCACTCACTGATTGGTTGCTATGGGTGAATACTCAGTGAATTTGGGACTGCCTGTGGCATCACAAGGAGTGTTTGAGGAGCCTAATGGCAAAAAGCCTATTTTTTTTGTACATATAACAGATGTTCCCTGACAGATCCACAGTCTGGTGCTACACTCATGCCTGTGCCCATGAGCAGTGATGAGCGGCAGCTATACAGTTAGGTCCATAAATATTTGGACAGAAACAACATTTTTCTAATTTTGCTTCTGTACATGACCACAATTAATTTTAAATGAAAAAACTCAGATGCAGTTGAACTGCAGACTTTCAGCTTTAATTCAGTGGGTTGAACAAAAAGATTGAATAAAAGAGTGAGGAACTAAAGCCTTTTTTTAACACAATCACTTCATTTCAGGGGCTCAAAAGTAATTGGACAAATTAAAAAACAGAAAATAAAATGTTCATGTCTAATAGTTGGTTGAAAATCCTTTGCTGCAATGACAGGCTGAAGTGTTGAACTCATGGACATCAGCAGATTGTGGCTTTGCTCCTGTTTAATGTTCTGCCAGGCCTTTACTGCAGCCGCTTCTTTCACTTGCTCTTTGTTTGTGGCCTTTCTGTCCCACGTTTAGTCTTCAACAAGTGAAATGCAGCTCAATTGGCTTCACATCAGGTGAATATTCCACTTCTTTGCTTTAATAAACTCCTGGGTTGCTTTGGCTCTATGTTTTGGCTCATTATGAGACGCCTCCCAATCAATGTGAGTGCATTTAGCTGGATTTGAGCAGACAGTGTCTCTGAAGAGCTCACAATTCATTCTTGTGCTTCTGTGTCACATGATGGATAAACACTAGTGTCCCAGTGCCACTGGCAGCCAATCACGCCCAAGCCATCACACTGCCCCCCAAATGTTTTATACACAACTGTGCTATGCTTTGGATCATCAGCTCTTCCACACCTTCTTCACACTTTTTACTTGCCATCATTCTGTAAGAGCTTCATCTTGGTTTCATCTGTCCAAAGAATGTTTTCCCAGAACTGTGCGGCTTTTTTAGTTGTTTTTTTTAGCAAAGTCCAATGTAGCCTTTGTATTCTGTATTTACTTTCATACAGTCTTCTCTTTATGGTAGACTTGGATATGGAGACTCTACCTCCTGGAGACTGTTCTTCACTTGTTTGCCTCTTCTGAAGGGCTTTCTCTTCACCATGGAAATGATTCTGAGATCATCCATGTTGTTGAGTTGCTGAATCTACAGAAATAAGTCAAATCAACTGGACTTGCTGTGTTTTTTTCCTTGAAGACCTTTCACCAATCATCCAACTGACTTTCTCAATTCAGAATAACTTGTAGTTAGGATTTCTTTGCTATATATCCTCTGGAATATTGTTCCAATCAGTATAATTTTTTTATATCATAATACACATTGATGTCATTAAAGGGGACCTGTCATCTGAAAAAAGGGGACCTGTCATCTGAAAAAATGATTCCAAATCCTATTTTATTACATTAGTAATAAAATTTTAATTACACTGTAAAAAATTTGAATCTTGTTTCCTTCAGTCTGGAAATTCATAATTATAATAAGCAGGCAGGAGCCATTTTGTGGACACTGTTATTAAGACAAGTCAAGGTGATGTCACAAGGGTGTCACTATGATATCACTATGATGTCACGATCATGACATCATCGTGACATCATCATCATGACATGGTGTCAATGATGATGGCACAATGGTGATGATGGCACAATGGTGTCACGATGGTGTCTCGATGATGGCACAATGGTGTCATGATGGTGTCACGATGGTGTCATAATTGTGTCACTATGCTGTCACAATGGTGACACGATGATATCACTATGATTTCACGATGATATAAGGATATCATCATCATGACATTATCGTAACGTCATCGTGACATCACCGTGACATCATCTGGACTTCATTTTGACATTTTCGTAACATCATCGGGACATCGTGACATCACAGTGACATCACCGTGACATCATCGTGATATCATCGTGACATCATAGCGACCCAATCGTGACACCATCGTGCCATCATTGGGACATCACCGAAACTTTATCATGACATGATCGTAACTTCATCGTGACACAATAGGGACATCCTTGTGACATCACAGTGACATCATCGTAACACAATCATGACACCATCCTGCAATCATCGGGACATCATAAGGATATCATCATCATGACATTATCGTAACGTCATCATAACGTCATCATGACATCACAGTGACATCATCGTGATATCACTGTGACATCATCATGACATCACCGTGACATCATTGTGACATCATCGTGACATCACTGTGACATCACTGTGACATTATCGTGACATCATAGTGACATCTCTGTGACATCCTCGTGACATCACTGTGACATCACCGTGACATCACAGTGACATCATAGTGACATTATAGTGACATCATAGTGACATCATCTTGACATCATAGTGACACAATCATGACACCATCCTGCAATCATCGGGACATCATAACAATATCATCATCATGACATTATCGTAACGTCATCGTGACATCATTGTGACATCACTGTGACATCATCGGGACTTCATCTTGACATTTTCGTAACATCATCGGGACATCGTGACATCACAGGGACATCACAGGGACATCACAGTGACATCACAGTGACATCACAGTGACATCATAGTGACATCATTGTGACATCACTGTGACATCATCGTGACATCACTGTGACATCACCGTGACATGATCGTGACATCACAGTGACATCATCGTGACATCATAGTGACATCATAGTGACATCATCATGACATCATAGTGAAACAATCATGACACCATCCTGCAATCATCGGGACATCATAAGGATATCATCAACATGACATTATCGTAACGTCATCGTGTCATCATCGTGACATCACTGTGACATCATCGGGACTTCATCTTGACATTTTCGTAACATCATCGGGACATCGGGACATCACTGGGACATCATTGTGACATCATCGTGACATCATCGTGACATCAAAGTGACACAATCATGACATCATCTTGCCATCATCGGGACATCACCGAAACGTCATCATGACATTATCGTAACGTCATCGTGACACAATAGGGATATCCTTGTGACATCCTCGTGACATCACCGTGTCATCACCGTGACATCATCATGCCATCATCGTGACATCATCGTGACATCATAGTGACACAATCATGACACCATCCTGCAATCATCGGGACATCATAAGGATATCATCATCATGACATTATTGTAACGTCATTGTGAAGTCATCATGACATCGTGACATCATCGTGACATCATCATGACATCACAGTGACAACATCGTGACATCATAGTGACACAACCATGACACCATCCTGCAATCATTGGGACATCATAAGGATATCATCATCATGACATTGTAACGTCATCGCGACATCACATGACATCATCTGGACTTCATCTTGACATTATCGTAACATCATCGGGACATCGTGACATCACCATGACATCATCGTGACATCATTGTGACATCACAGTGACATCACTGTGACATCATTGTGACATCATCGTGACAGCATAGCGGCACAATCATGACACCATCGTGCCATCATTGGGACATCACCGAAACTTCATGACATTATCGCAACATCGTCGTGACACAATCGGGACATCCACGAGACATCACCTTGACATCATCGTGACATCACCATGACATCATCGTGACATCATCGTGACATCATAGCGGCACAATCATGACACCATCGTGCCATCATTGGGACATCACCGAAACTTCATAATGACATTATCGCAATGTCATCGTGACACAATAGGGACATCCTCGTGACATCACAATGACATCACAGTGACATCATCGTAACACAATCATGACACCATCCTGCAATCATTGGGACATCATAAGGATATCATCATCATGACATTATCGTAATGTCATCATGACATCATCGTGACATCACTGTGACATCATCGTGACATCACTGTGACATCACCGTGACATTATCGTGACATCACAGTGACACCATCGTGACATCATAGAGGCATAATCATGACACCATCGTGCCATCATTGGGACATCACCGAAACTTCATCATGACATTATCGCAACGTCATCGTGACACAATAGGGACATCCTCGTGACATCACAATGACATCACAGTGACATCATCGTAACACAATCATGACACCATCCTGCAATCATCGGGACATCATAAGGATATCATCATCATGACATTATCGTAATGTCATCGTGACATCATCGTGACATCACTGTGACATCATCGGGATTTCATCTTGACATTTTCGTAACATCATTGGGACATCGTGACATCACAGTGACATCACAGTGACATCATAGTGACATCACAGTGACATCACAGTGACATCATAGTGACATCATCGTGACATCACTGTGACATCACCGTGACATCACTGTGACATCACCGTGACATTATCGTGACATCATAGTGATATCATCATGACATCATAGTGACACTATCATGACACCTACCTGCAATCATCGGGACATCATAAGGATATCATCATCATGACATTATCGTAACGTCATCGTGACATCATCGTGACATCACTGTGACATCATCGGGATTTCATCTTGACATTTTCGTAACATCATCGGGACATTGTGACATCACAGTGACATCACCGTGACATCACAGTGACATCACAGTGACATCCTCGTGACATCACCATGACATCATCGTGACAGCATCGTGACATCACAGTGACATCACTGTGATATCATCGTGATATCATCGTGGCATCATAGCGGCACAATCATGACACCATCGTGCCATCATTGGGACATCACCGAAACTTCATCATGACATTATCGCAACGTCATCGTGACACAATAGGGACATCCTCATGACATCACAGTGACATCACAGTGACATCATCATAACACAATCATGACACCATCCTGCAATCATCGGGACATCATAAGGATATCATCATCATGACATTATCGTAACGTCATCGTGACATCATCGTGACATCAATGTGACATCATCGAGACTTCATCTTGACATTTTCATAACATCATCGGGACATCGTGACATCACAGTGACATCACAGTGACATCACAGTGACATCACCGTGACATTATCGTGACATCACAGTGACATCATCGTGACATCATAGTGACATCATCATGACATCATACTGACACAATCATGACACCATCCTGCAATCATCGGGACATCATAAGGATATCATCATCATGACATTATCGTAACGTCATCGTGACATCATCGTGACATCACTGTGACATCATCGGGACGTCATCTTGACATTTTCGTAACATCATCGGGACATCGTGACATCACAGTGACATCATCATGACATCATAGTGACACAATCATGACACCATCTTGCCATCATCGGGACATCACCGAAACTTCATCATAACATTATCGTAACATCATCGTGACACAATAGGGATATCCTTGTGACATCCTCGTGACATCATCATGCCATCATCGTGACATAATCGTGACATCATAGTGACACAATCATGACACCATCCTGCAATCATCGGGACATCATAAGGATATCATCATGACATTATCGTAACGTCATCGTAACGTCATCATGACATTACAGTGACATCGCAGTGAAATCATCATGACATCACTGTGACATCATCATGACATCATAGTGACATCATAGTGACATCATCATGACATCATAGTGACATCACAGTGACATCATAGTGACATCATCGTGACATCACTGTGACATCATCGTGACATCACTGTGACATTATCGTGACATCACAGTGACATCATCGTGACATCATAGTGACATCATAGTGACATCATCATGACATCATAGTGACACAATCATGACACCATCCTGCAATCATCGGGACATCATAAGGATATCATCATCATGACATTATCGTAACGTCATCGTGACATCACTGTGACATCATCGGGACTTCATCTTGACATTTTCGTAACATCATCGGGACATCGGGACATCACAGTGACATCACAGTGACATCATAGTGACATCATCGTGACATCACTGTGACATCATCGTGACATCACTGTGACATCATCATGACATCATAGTGACACAATCATGACACCATCCTGCAATCATCGGGACATCATAAGGATATCATCATCATGACATTATCATAACGCCATCGTGACATCACCGTGACATCATCGGGACTTCATCTTGACATTTTCGTAACATCATCGGGACATCGTGACATCACAGTGACATCACAGTGACATCACAGTGTCATCACAGTGACATCACAGTGACATCACAGTGACATCGTAGCGAAACAATCATGACACCATCTTGCCATCATCGGGACATCACCAAAACTTCATCATGACATTATCGTAACGTCATCGTGACACAATAGGGATATCCTTGTGACATCCTCGTGACATCACCGTGACATCATCATGCCATCATCGTGACATCATAGTGACACAATCATGACACCATCCTGCAATCATCGGGACAGCATAAGGATATCATCATCATGACATTATCGTAACATCATCGTGACATCACTGTGACATCATCTGGACTTCATCTTGACATTATCGTAACATCATTGTGACATCGTGACATCACAGTGACATCATCGTGACATCATCGTGACATCACCGTGACATCATAGTGACATCATAGTGACACAATCATAACACCATCGTACCATCATCGGGATATCACAGAAACTTCATCATGACATTTTCGTAACATCATCGTGACACAATCGGGACATCCACGTGACATCACCTTGACATCACCGTGGCATCGTTGGAACATCCTCGTGACATCACCATGACATCATCGTGACATCATCGTGACATCACTGTGACATTATCGTGACATCATCGTGACATCATAGTGGCACAATCATGATGACACCATCGTGCCATCATTGGGACATCACCGAAACTTCATCATGACATTATCGCAACGTCATCGTGACACAATAGGGACATCCTCGTAACATCACAGTGACATCATCGTAACACAATCATGACACCATCCTGCAATCATCGGGACATCATAAGGATATCATCATCATGACATTATCGTAACGTCATCGTGACATCATCGTGACATCACTGTGACATCATCGGGACTTCATCTTGACATTTTCGTAACATCATTGTGACTTTCGTAACATCATCGGGACATCGTGACATCACAGTGACATCACCGTGACATCACAGTGACATCACAGTGACATCACAGTGACATCATAGTGACATCACAGTGACATCACAGTGACATCACAGTGACATCATAGTGACATCATCGTGACATCACTGTGACATCATCGTGACATCACTGTGACATCACCGTGACCTTATCGTGACATCACAGTGACATCATCCTGACATCATAGTGACATCATAGTGACATCATAGTGACATCATCATGACATCATAGTGACACAATCATGACACCATCCTGCAATCATCGGGACATCATAAGGATATCATCATCATGACACTATCGTAACGTCATCGTGACATCATCGTGACATCACTGTGACATCATCGGGACTTCATCTTGACTTTTTCGTAACATCGTCGGGACATCGTGACATCACAGTGACATCACCGTGACATCATCGTGACATCATAGCGACATCATAGTGACATCACAGTGACATCACAGTGACATCATAGTGACATCATCGTGACATCACCGAGACATCATCGTGACATCACTGTGACATCACTGTGACATTATTGTGACATCACAGTGACATCATCGTGACATCATAGTGACATCATAGTGACATCATCATGACATCATAGTTACACAATCACAACACCATCCTGCAATCAGCGGGACATCATAAGGATATCATCATCATGACATTATCGTAACGCCATCGTGACATCACCGTGACGTCACAGTGACATCATTGTGGCATTGTGGCATCACTGTGACATCATTTTATTATTATTATTATTATTAATAATCATATATCAATAATCACCGTGACATTATTGTGACATCACTGTGACATCATCGTGACATCATCGTGACATCATCATGACATCATAGTAACATCACAGTGACATCATCGTGACATCACTGTGGCATCATCGTGACATCACTGTGACATCACCGTGACATGATCGTGACATCATAGTGACATCATAGTGACACAATCATGACACCATCCTGCAATCATCGAGACATCATAAGGATATCATCATCATGACATTATCATAACGTCATTGTGACATTACTGTGACATCATCGGGATTCATCTTGACATATTCGTAACATCATCGGGACATCGTGACATCACAGTGATATCACAGTGACATCACAGTGACATCATAGTGACATCACAGTGACATCACAGTGACATCATAGTGACATCATCGTGACATCACCGTGACATCATCGTGACATCACTGTGACATCACTGTGACATTATTGTGACATCATCGTGACATCATAGTGACATCATAGTGACATCATCATGACATCATAGTGACACAATCATGACACCATCCTGCAATCATCGGGACATCATAAGGATATCATCATCATGACATTATCGTAACGCCATCGTGACATCACAGTGACATCACAGTGACATCACAGTGACATCATAGTGACATCATAGTGACATCACAGTGACATCACAGTGACATCATCGTGACATCACTGTGACATCACCGTGACATTATCGTGACATCATCGTGACATCATAGTGACATCATAGTGACATCATCATGACATCATAGTGACACAATCATGACACCATCCTGCAATCATCGGAACATCATAAGGATATCATCATCATGACATTATCGTAACGTCATCGTGACATCATCGTGACATCACTGTGACATCATCGGGACTTCATCTTGACATTTTCATAACATCATCGGGACATCATAGTGACACCATCATGACATCATAGTGACATCACAGTGACATCATAGTGACATCATCGTGACATCATCATGACATCATTGTGACATCATCGTGACACAATCATGACACCATCCTGCAATCATCAGGACATCATAAGGATATCATCATCATGACATTATCGTAACGTCATCGTGACATCACTGTGACATCATCGGGACTTCAACTTGACATTTTCATAACATCATCGGGACATCGTGACATCACAGTGACATCACAGTGACATCACCGTGACATCACAGTGACATCACAGTGACATCACAGTGACATCATAGTGACATCACAGTGACATCACAGTGACATCATCGTGACATCACTTTGGCATTACCATGACATTATCGTGACATACCAGTGACATCATCGTGACATCATAGTGACATCATAGTAACATCATCATGACATCATAGTGACACAATCATGACACCATCCTGCACTCATTGGGACATCATAAGGATATCATCATCATGACATTATCGTAATGTCATTGTGACATCAATGTGACATCATCGGGACTTCATCTTGACATTTTCGTAACATCATCGGGAATATCGTGACATCAGAGTGACATCACCGTGACATCATCGTGACATCATAGCGATACAATCATGACACCATCTTGCCATCATCGGACATCACCGAAACTTCATCATGACATTATCGCAACGTCATTGTGACACAATAGGGATATCCTTGTGATATCCTCGTGACATCACAGTGACATCATCGTGACATCATAGCGATACAATCATGACACCATCTTGCCATCATCGGGACATCACCGAAACTTCATCATGACATTATCGTAACGTCATCGTGAAGTCATCATGACATCACCGTGACATCATCGTGACATCATCATGACATC
This sequence comes from Xenopus petersii, assembly GCA_038501925.1. Classification (NCBI taxonomy): domain Eukaryota; kingdom Metazoa; phylum Chordata; class Amphibia; order Anura; family Pipidae; genus Xenopus; species Xenopus petersii. Next base: position 12,681 of record CM076681.1, on the reverse strand, counting down.
ACAGTGACAACATCGTGACATCATAGTGACACAACCATGACACCATCCTGCAATCATTGGGACATCATAAGGATATCATCATCGTGACATTATCGTAACGTCATTGTGACATCACCGTGACATCATCTGGACTTCATCTTGACATTATCGTAACATCATTGGGACATCGTGACATCATCGTGACATCATCGTGACATCACAGTGACATCATAGCGACACAGTCATGACACCATCTTGCCATCATCGGGACAACACCGAAACTTCATCATGACATTATCGTAACGCCATCGTGACACAATAAGGATACCCTTGTGATATCCTCGTGACATCACTGTGACATCATCATGCCATCATCGTGACATCATAGTGACACAATCATGACACCATCCTGCACTCATCGGGACATCATAAGGATATCATCATCATGACATTATCGTAACGTCATCGTAACATCACCGTGACATCATCTGGACTTCATCTTGACATTATCGTAACATCATCGGGACATTGTGACATCATCGTGACATCACTGTGACATCACCGTGACATCATCGTGACATCATAGTGACATCATAGTGACATCATAGTGACACAATCATGACACCATCCTGCAATCATCGGGACATCATAAGGATATCATCATCATGACATTATCGTAACGCCATCGTGACATCACTGTGACATCATCGGGACTTCATCTTGGCATTTTAGTAACATCCTCGGGACATCGTGACATCACTGTGACATCACCGTGACATCATAGTGACATCATCGTGACATCACTGTGACATCATCGTGACATCACTGTGACATCACCGTGACATCAGCGTGACATCATAGTGACATCATAGTGACATCATAGTGACACCATAGTGACACAATCATGACACCATCCTGCAATCATCGGGACATCATAAGGATATCATCATCATGACATTATCGTAACGCCATCGTGACATCACAGTGACATCATTGTGACATCATAGTGACATCATAGTGACATCATCATGACATCATAGTGACACAATCACAACACCATCCTGCAATCAGCGGGACATCATAAGGATATCATCATCATGACATTATCGTAACGCCATCGTGACATCACCGTGACATCACAGTGACATCATTGTGGCATCACTGTGACATCATCATGATATCACCGTGACGTCATAGTGACATCACTGTGACATTATTGTGACATCACGGTGACATCACTGTGACATCATCGTGACATCATCGTGACATCATCATGACATCATAGTAACATCACAGTGACATCATCATGACATCACTGTGGCATCATCGTGACATCACTGTGACATCACCGTGACATGATCGTGACATCATAGTGACATCATAGTGACACAATTATGACACCATCCTGCAATCATCGGGACATCATAAGGATATCATCATCATGACATTATCATAACGTCATTGTGACATTACTGTGACATCATCGGGATTCATCTTGACATATTCGTAACATCATCGGGACATCGTGACATCACAGTGATATCACAGTGACATCATCGTGACATCATAGCGATACAATCATGACACCATCTTGCCATCATCGGGACATCACCGAAACTTCATCATGACATTATCGTAACGTCATCGTGAAGTCATCATGACATCACCGTGACATCATCATGACATCACAGTGACAACATCGTGACATCATAGTGACACAACCATGACACCATCCTGCAATCATTGGGACATCATAAGGATATCATCATCGTGACATTATCGTAACGTCATTGTGACATCACCGTGACATCATCTGGACTTCATCTTGACATTATCGTAACATCATTGGGACATCGTGACATCATCGTGACATCATCGTGACATCACAGTGACATCATAGCGACACAGTCATGACACCATCTTGCCATCATCGGGACAACACCGAAACTTCATCATGACATTATCGTAACGCCATCGTGACACAATAAGGATACCCTTGTGATATCCTCGTGACATCACTGTGACATCATCATGCCATCATCGTGACATCATCGTGACATCATAGTGACACAATCATGACACCATCCTGCACTCATCGGGACATCATAAGGATATCATCATCATGACATTATCGTAACGTCATCGTAACATCACCGTGACATCATCTGGACTTCATCTTGACATTATCGTAACATCATCGGGACATCGTGACATCATCGTGACATCACTGTGACATCACCGTGACATCATTGTGACATCACAGTGACAACATCAGGACATCATAGTGACACAACCATGACACCATTCTGCAATCATTGGGACATCATAAGGATATCATCATCATGACATTATCGTAACGTCATCGTAACATCACCGTGACATCATCTGGACTTCATCTTGACATTATCGTAACATCATCGGGACATTGTGACATCATCGTGACATCACTGTGACATCACCGTGACATCATCGTGACATCATAGTGACATCATAGTGACATCATAGTGACACAATCATGACACCATCCTGCAATCATCGGGACATCATAAGGATATCATCATCATGACATTATCGTAACGCCATCGTGACATCACCGTGACATCATCGGGACTTCACCTTGGCATTTTAGTAACATCCTCGGGACATCGTGACATCACTGTGACATCACCGTGACATCATAGTGACATCATCGTGACATCACTGTGACATCATCGTGACATCACTGTGACATCACCGTGACATCATCGTGACATCATAGTGACATCATAGTGACACCATAGTGACACAATCATGACACCATCCTGCAATCATCGGGACATCATAAGGATATCATCATCATGACATTATCGTAACGCCATCGTGACATCACAGTGACATCATCGTGACATCATAGTGACATCATAGTGACATCATCATGACATCATAGTGACACAATCACAACACCATCCTGCAATCAGCGGGACATCATAAGGATATCATCATCATGACATTATCGTAACGCCATCGTGACATCACCGTGACATCACAGTGACATCATTGTGGCATCACTGTGACATCATCATGAAATCACCGTGACATAATAGTGACATCACTGTGACATTATTGTGACATCACGGTGACATCACTGTGACATCATCGTGACATCATCGTGACATCATCATGACATCATAGTAACATCACAGTGACATCATCATGACATCACTGTGGCATCATCGTGACATCATTGTGACATCACCGTGACATGATCGTGACATCATAGTGACATCATAGTGACACAATTATGACACCATCCTGCAATCATCGGGACATCATAAGGATATCATCATCATGACATTATCATAACGTCATTGTGACATTACTGTGACATCATCGGGATTCATCTTGACATATTCGTAACATCATCGGGACATCGTGACATCACAGTGATATCACAGTGACATCATCGTGACATCATAGCGATACAATCATGACACCATCTTGCCATCATCGGGACATCACCGAAACTTCATCATGACATTATCGCAACGTCATCGTGACACAATAGGGATATCCTTGTGACATCCTCGTGACATCACCGTGACATCATCATGCCATCATCGTGACATCATAGTGACACAATAATGACACCATCCTGCAATCATCGGGACATCATAAGGATATCATCATCATGACATTATCGTAACGTCATCGTGAAGTCATCATGATATCACCGTGACATCATCGTGACATCATCATGACATCACAGTGACAACATCGTGACATCATAGTGACACAACCATGACACCATCCTGCAATCATTGGGACATCATAAGGATATCATCATCGTGACATTATCGTAACATCATCGTGACATCACCGTGACATCATCTGGACTTCATCTTGACATTATCGTAACATCATCGGGACATCGTGACATCACAGTGACATCATCGTGACATCATCGTGACATCACCGTGACATCATCATGACATCATAGTGACACAATCATAACACCATCGTGCCATCATCGGGACATCACAGAAACTTCATCATGACATTTTCGTAACATCATCGTGACACAATCGGGACATCCACGTGACATCACCTTGACATCACCGTGGCATCATTGGGACATCCTCGTGACATCACCATGACATCATCGTAACATCACAGTGACATCATCATGACATCACTGTGACATCATCATGACATCACCGTGACATCATAGTGACATCATCGTGAGATCATCGTGACATCACTGTGACATCACCGTGACATTATCATGACATCACAGTGACATAATCGTGACATCATCGTGACATCACAGTGACATCACCGTGATATCTTAGTGGCACTATCATGATCATGAAATTATCGTAACGTTATTGTAACGTCATCATGACATCACAGTGACATCATCGTGACATTACTGTGACATCATCATGACATCACCATGACATCACTGTGACATTATCGTGACATCACTGTGACATCACTGTGACATCATCGTGACATCACCATGACATCACAGTGACATCATCGTGACATCATTGTGACATCATAGTAACATCATCATAACATCATAGTGACACAATCATGACACCATCCTGCACTCATCGGGACATCATAAGGATATCATCATCATAACATTATCGTAACGTCATCGTGGTCATCATGACATCACTGTGACATCATCGTGACATCATCATGACATCACCGTGACATCATCGTGACATCATCGTGACATCATAGCGATACAATCATGACACCATCTTGCCATCATCGGGACATCACCGAAACTTCATCATGACATTATCGCAACATCATCGTGACACAATAGGGATATCCTTGTGACATCCTCGTGACATCACAGTGACATCATCGTGACATCATAGCGATACAATCATGACACCATCTTGCCATCATCGGGACATCACCGAAACTTCATCATGACATTATCGTAACGTCATCGTGAAGTCATCATGACATCACCGTGACATCATCGTGACATCATCATGACATCACAGTGACAACATCGTGACATCATAGTGACACAACCATGACACCATCCTGCAATCATTGGGACATCATAAGGATATCATCATCATGACATTATCGTAACGTCATTGTGACATCACCGTGACATCATCTGGACTTCATCTTGACATTATCGTAACATCATTGGGACATCGTGACATCATCGTGACATCATCGTGACATCACAGTGACATCATAGCGACACAATCATGACACCATCTTGCCATCATCGGGACAACACCGAAACTTCATCATGACATTATCGTAACGCCATCGTGACACAATAGGGATATCCTTGTAATATCCTCGTGACATCACTGTGACATCATCATGCCATCATCGTGACATCATCGTGACATCACCATGACATCATCGTGACATCATCGTGACATCATAGCGGCACAATCATGACACCATCGTGCCATCATTGGGACATCACCGAAACTTCATAATGACATTATCGCAATGTCATCGTGACACAATAGGGACATCCTCGTGACATCACAATGACATCACAGTGACATCATCGTAACACAATCATGACACCATCCTGCAATCATTGGGACATCATAAGGATATCATCATCATGACATTATCGTAATGTCATCATGACATCATCGTGACATCACTGTGACATCATCGTGACATCACTGTGACATCACCGTGACATTATCGTGACATCACAGTGACACCATCGTGACATCATAGAGGCATAATCATGACACCATCGTGCCATCATTGGGACATCACCGAAACTTCATCATGACATTATCGCAACGTCATCGTGACACAATAGGGACATCCTCGTGACATCACAATGACATCACAGTGACATCATCGTAACACAATCATGACACCATCCTGCAATCATCGGGACATCATAAGGATATCATCATCATGACATTATCGTAATGTCATCGTGACATCATCGTGACATCACTGTGACATCATCGGGATTTCATCTTGACATTTTCGTAACATCATTGGGACATCGTGACATCACAGTGACATCACAGTGACATCATAGTGACATCACAGTGACATCACAGTGACATCATAGTGACATCATCGTGACATCACTGTGACATCACCGTGACATCACTGTGACATCACCGTGACATTATCGTGACATCATAGTGATATCATCATGACATCATAGTGACACAATCATGACACCTACCTGCAATCATCGGGACATCATAAGGATATCATCATCATGACATTATCGTAACGTCATCGTGACATCATCGTGACATCACTGTGACATCATCGGGATTTCATCTTGACATTTTCGTAACATCATCGGGACATTGTGACATCACAGTGACATCACCGTGACATCACAGTGACATCACAGTGACATCCTCGTGACATCACCATGACATCATCGTGACAGCATCGTGACATCACAGTGACATCACTGTGATATCATCGTGATATCATCGTGGCATCATAGCGGCACAATCATGACACCATCGTGCCATCATTGGGACATCACCGAAACTTCATCATGACATTATCGCAACGTCATCGTGACACAATAGGGACATCCTCATGACATCACAGTGACATCACAGTGACATCATCATAACACAATCATGACACCATCCTGCAATCATCGGGACATCATAAGGATATCATCATCATGACATTATCGTAACGTCATCGTGACATCATCGTGACATCAATGTGACATCATCGAGACTTCATCTTGACATTTTCATAACATCATCGGGACATCGTGACATCACAGTGACATCACAGTGACATCACAGTGACATCACCGTGACATTATCGTGACATCACAGTGACATCATCGTGACATCATAGTGACATCATCATGACATCATACTGACACAATCATGACACCATCCTGCAATCATCGGGACATCATAAGGATATCATCATCATGACATTATCGTAACGTCATCGTGACATCATCGTGACATCACTGTGACATCATCGGGACGTCATCTTGACATTTTCGTAACATCATCGGGACATCGTGACATCACAGTGACATCATCATGACATCATAGTGACACAATCATGACACCATCTTGCCATCATCGGGACATCACCGAAACTTCATCATAACATTATCGTAACATCATCGTGACACAATAGGGATATCCTTGTGACATCCTCGTGACATCATCATGCCATCATCGTGACATAATCGTGACATCATAGTGACACAATCATGACACCATCCTGCAATCATCGGGACATCATAAGGATATCATCATGACATTATCGTAACGTCATCGTAACGTCATCATGACATTACAGTGACATCGCAGTGAAATCATCATGACATCACTGTGACATCATCATGACATCATAGTGACATCATAGTGACATCATCATGACATCATAGTGACATCACAGTGACATCATAGTGACATCATCGTGACATCACTGTGACATCATCGTGACATCACTGTGACATTATCGTGACATCACAGTGACATCATCGTGACATCATAGTGACATCATAGTGACATCATCATGACATCATAGTGACACAATCATGACACCATCCTGCAATCATCGGGACATCATAAGGATATCATCATCATGACATTATCGTAACGTCATCGTGACATCACTGTGACATCATCGGGACTTCATCTTGACATTTTCGTAACATCATCGGGACATCGGGACATCACAGTGACATCACAGTGACATCATAGTGACATCATCGTGACATCACTGTGACATCATCGTGACATCACTGTGACATCATCATGACATCATAGTGACACAATCATGACACCATCCTGCAATCATCGGGACATCATAAGGATATCATCATCATGACATTATCATAACGCCATCGTGACATCACCGTGACATCATCGGGACTTCATCTTGACATTTTCGTAACATCATCGGGACATCGTGACATCACAGTGACATCACAGTGACATCACAGTGTCATCACAGTGACATCACAGTGACATCACAGTGACATCGTAGCGAAACAATCATGACACCATCTTGCCATCATCGGGACATCACCAAAACTTCATCATGACATTATCGTAACGTCATCGTGACACAATAGGGATATCCTTGTGACATCCTCGTGACATCACCGTGACATCATCATGCCATCATCGTGACATCATAGTGACACAATCATGACACCATCCTGCAATCATCGGGACAGCATAAGGATATCATCATCATGACATTATCGTAACATCATCGTGACATCACTGTGACATCATCTGGACTTCATCTTGACATTATCGTAACATCATTGTGACATCGTGACATCACAGTGACATCATCGTGACATCATCGTGACATCACCGTGACATCATAGTGACATCATAGTGACACAATCATAACACCATCGTACCATCATCGGGATATCACAGAAACTTCATCATGACATTTTCGTAACATCATCGTGACACAATCGGGACATCCACGTGACATCACCTTGACATCACCGTGGCATCGTTGGAACATCCTCGTGACATCACCATGACATCATCGTGACATCATCGTGACATCACTGTGACATTATCGTGACATCATCGTGACATCATAGTGGCACAATCATGATGACACCATCGTGCCATCATTGGGACATCACCGAAACTTCATCATGACATTATCGCAACGTCATCGTGACACAATAGGGACATCCTCGTAACATCACAGTGACATCATCGTAACACAATCATGACACCATCCTGCAATCATCGGGACATCATAAGGATATCATCATCATGACATTATCGTAACGTCATCGTGACATCATCGTGACATCACTGTGACATCATCGGGACTTCATCTTGACATTTTCGTAACATCATTGTGACTTTCGTAACATCATCGGGACATCGTGACATCACAGTGACATCACCGTGACATCACAGTGACATCACAGTGACATCACAGTGACATCATAGTGACATCACAGTGACATCACAGTGACATCACAGTGACATCATAGTGACATCATCGTGACATCACTGTGACATCATCGTGACATCACTGTGACATCACCGTGACCTTATCGTGACATCACAGTGACATCATCCTGACATCATAGTGACATCATAGTGACATCATAGTGACATCATCATGACATCATAGTGACACAATCATGACACCATCCTGCAATCATCGGGACATCATAAGGATATCATCATCATGACACTATCGTAACGTCATCGTGACATCATCGTGACATCACTGTGACATCATCGGGACTTCATCTTGACTTTTTCGTAACATCGTCGGGACATCGTGACATCACAGTGACATCACCGTGACATCATCGTGACATCATAGCGACATCATAGTGACATCACAGTGACATCACAGTGACATCATAGTGACATCATCGTGACATCACCGAGACATCATCGTGACATCACTGTGACATCACTGTGACATTATTGTGACATCACAGTGACATCATCGTGACATCATAGTGACATCATAGTGACATCATCATGACATCATAGTGACACAATCACAACACCATCCTGCAATCAGCGGGACATCATAAGGATATCATCATCATGACATTATCGTAACGCCATCGTGACATCACCGTGACGTCACAGTGACATCATTGTGGCATTGTGGCATCACTGTGACATCATTTTATTATTATTATTATTATTAATAATCATATATCAATAATCACCGTGACATTATTGTGACATCACTGTGACATCATCGTGACATCATCGTGACATCATCATGACATCATAGTAACATCACAGTGACATCATCGTGACATCACTGTGGCATCATCGTGACATCACTGTGACATCACCGTGACATGATCGTGACATCATAGTGACATCATAGTGACACAATCATGACACCATCCTGCAATCATCGAGACATCATAAGGATATCATCATCATGACATTATCATAACGTCATTGTGACATTACTGTGACATCATCGGGATTCATCTTGACATATTCGTAACATCATCGGGACATCGTGACATCACAGTGATATCACAGTGACATCACAGTGACATCATAGTGACATCACAGTGACATCACAGTGACATCATAGTGACATCATCGTGACATCACCGTGACATCATCGTGACATCACTGTGACATCACTGTGACATTATTGTGACATCATCGTGACATCATAGTGACATCATAGTGACATCATCATGACATCATAGTGACACAATCATGACACCATCCTGCAATCATCGGGACATCATAAGGATATCATCATCATGACATTATCGTAACGCCATCGTGACATCACAGTGACATCACAGTGACATCACAGTGACATCATAGTGACATCATAGTGACATCACAGTGACATCACAGTGACATCATCGTGACATCACTGTGACATCACCGTGACATTATCGTGACATCATCGTGACATCATAGTGACATCATAGTGACATCATCATGACATCATAGTGACACAATCATGACACCATCCTGCAATCATCGGAACATCATAAGGATATCATCATCATGACATTATCGTAACGTCATCGTGACATCATCGTGACATCACTGTGACATCATCGGGACTTCATCTTGACATTTTCATAACATCATCGGGACATCATAGTGACACCATCATGACATCATAGTGACATCACAGTGACATCATAGTGACATCATCGTGACATCATCATGACATCATTGTGACATCATCGTGACACAATCATGACACCATCCTGCAATCATCAGGACATCATAAGGATATCATCATCATGACATTATCGTAACGTCATCGTGACATCACTGTGACATCATCGGGACTTCAACTTGACATTTTCATAACATCATCGGGACATCGTGACATCACAGTGACATCACAGTGACATCACCGTGACATCACAGTGACATCACAGTGACATCACAGTGACATCATAGTGACATCACAGTGACATCACAGTGACATCATCGTGACATCACTTTGGCATTACCATGACATTATCGTGACATACCAGTGACATCATCGTGACATCATAGTGACATCATAGTAACATCATCATGACATCATAGTGACACAATCATGACACCATCCTGCACTCATTGGGACATCATAAGGATATCATCATCATGACATTATCGTAATGTCATTGTGACATCAATGTGACATCATCGGGACTTCATCTTGACATTTTCGTAACATCATCGGGAATATCGTGACATCAGAGTGACATCACCGTGACATCATCGTGACATCATAGCGATACAATCATGACACCATCTTGCCATCATCGGACATCACCGAAACTTCATCATGACATTATCGCAACGTCATTGTGACACAATAGGGATATCCTTGTGATATCCTCGTGACATCACAGTGACATCATCGTGACATCATAGCGATACAATCATGACACCATCTTGCCATCATCGGGACATCACCGAAACTTCATCATGACATTATCGTAACGTCATCGTGAAGTCATCATGACATCACCGTGACATCATCGTGACATCATCATGACATCACAGTGACAACATCGTGACATCATAGTGACACAACCATGACACCATCCTGCAATCATTGGGACATCATAAGGATATCATCATCGTGACATTATCGTAACGTCATTGTGACATCACCGTGACATCATCTGGACTTCATCTTGACATTATCGTAACATCATTGGGACATCGTGACATCATCGTGACATCATCGTGACATCACAGTGACATCATAGCGACACAGTCATGACACCATCTTGCCATCATCGGGACAACACCGAAACTTCATCATGACATTATCGTAACGCCATCGTGACACAATAAGGATACCCTTGTGATATCCTCGTGACATCACTGTGACATCATCATGCCATCATCGTGACATCATAGTGACACAATCATGACACCATCCTGCACTCATCGGGACATCATAAGGATATCATCATCATGACATTATCGTAACGTCATCGTAACATCACCGTGACATCATCTGGACTTCATCTTGACATTATCGTAACATCATCGGGACATTGTGACATCATCGTGACATCACTGTGACATCACCGTGACATCATCGTGACATCATAGTGACATCATAGTGACATCATAGTGACACAATCATGACACCATCCTGCAATCATCGGGACATCATAAGGATATCATCATCATGACATTATCGTAACGCCATCGTGACATCACTGTGACATCATCGGGACTTCATCTTGGCATTTTAGTAACATCCTCGGGACATCGTGACATCACTGTGACATCACCGTGACATCATAGTGACATCATCGTGACATCACTGTGACATCATCGTGACATCACTGTGACATCACCGTGACATCAGCGTGACATCATAGTGACATCATAGTGACATCATAGTGACACCATAGTGACACAATCATGACACCATCCTGCAATCATCGGGACATCATAAGGATATCATCATCATGACATTATCGTAACGCCATCGTGACATCACAGTGACATCATTGTGACATCATAGTGACATCATAGTGACATCATCATGACATCATAGTGACACAATCACAACACCATCCTGCAATCAGCGGGACATCATAAGGATATCATCATCATGACATTATCGTAACGCCATCGTGACATCACCGTGACATCACAGTGACATCATTGTGGCATCACTGTGACATCATCATGATATCACCGTGACGTCATAGTGACATCACTGTGA